>OX456985.1:53666705-53951064 GCA_949752695.1 Melanostoma scalare
TCATCACTTCACCACTTCACCACTTCACCACTTCACCACTTCACCACTTCACCACTTCACCACTTCACCACTTCACCACTTCACCACTTCACCACTTCATCACTTCACCACTTCACCACTTCACCACTTCACCACTTCACCACTTCACCACTTCACCACTTCACCACTTCATCACTTCACCACTTCACCACTTCACCACTTCACCACTTCACCTGTTCACCAGTTCACCACTTCACCACTTCACCACTTCAGCACCTCACCAGTTCACCACTTCATCACTTCACCACTTCACCACTTCACCACTTCACCACTTCACCACTTCACCACTTCACCACTTCACCACTTCACCACTTCACCACTTCACCACTTCACCACTTCACCACTTCACCACTTCACCACTTCACCACTTCACCACTTCACCACTTCACCACTTCACCACTTCACCACTTCACCACTTCACCACTTCACCACTTCATCACTTCACCACTTCACCACTTCACCACTTCACCACTTCACCACTTCACCACTTCACCACTTCACCACTTCACCACTTCATCACTTCACCACTTCACTACTTCACCACTTCACCACTTCACCACTTCACCACTTCACCACTTCACCACTTCACCACTTCACCACTTCACCACTTCACCACTTCACCACTTCAGCACCTCACCAGTTCACCACTTCATCACTTCACCACTTCACCACTTCACCACTTCACCACTTCACCATTTCACCACTTCACCACTTCACCACTTCACCACTTCACCACTTCACCACTTCACCACTTCACCACTTCACCACTTCACCACTTCACCACTTCACCACTTCATCACTTCACCACTTCACCACTTCACCACTTCACCACTTCACCACTTCACCACTTCACCACTTCACCACTTCACCACTTCACCACTTCACCACTTCACCACTTCACCACTTCACCACTTCACCACTTCACCACTTCACCACTTCACCACTTCACCACTTCACCACTTCACCACTTCACCACTTCAACACTTCACCACTTCACCACTTCACCACTTCACCACTTCACCACTTCACCACTTCACCACTTCACCACTTCACCACTTCACCACTTCACCACTTCACCAGTTCACCAGTTCACCACTTCACCAGTTCACCACTTCATCACTTCACCACTTCACCACTTCACCACTTCACCACTTCACCACTTCACCACTTCACCACTTCACCACTTCACCACTTCACCACTTCACCACTTCACCACTTCACCACTTCACCACTTCACCACTTCACCACTTCACCACTTCACCACTTCACCACTTCACCACTTCACCACTTCACCACTTCACCACTTCACCACTTCACCACTTCACCACTTCACCACTTCACCACTTCACCACTTCACCACTTCACCACTTCACCACACCTCACCACTTCACCACACCTCACCACTTCACCACACCTCACCACTTCACCACTTCACAACTTCACCAGTTCACCACTTCATCACTTCACCACTTCACCACTTCACCACTTCACCACTTCACCACTTCACCACTTCACCACTTCACCACTTCACCACTTCACCACTTCACCACTTCACCACTTCACCACTTCACCACTTCACCACTTCACCAGTTCACCACTTCATCACTCCACCACTTCACCACTTCATCACTCCACCACTTCACCACTTCACCACTTCACCACTTCACCACTTCACCACTTCACCACTTCACCACTTCACCACTTCACCACTTCACCACTTCACCACTTCACCACTTCACCACTTCACCACTTCACCACTTCACCACTTCACCACTTCACCACTTCACCACTTCACCACTTCACCACTTCACCACTTCACCACTTCACCACTTCACCACTTCACCACTTCACCACTTCACCACTTCACCACTTCACCACTTCATCACTTCACCACTTCATCACTTCATCACTTCACCACTTCATCACTTCATCACTTCACCACTTCATCACTTCACCACTTCACCACTTCACCACTTCACCACTTCACCACTTCACCACTTCACCACTTCACCACTTCACCACTTCACCACTTCACCACTTCACCACTTCACCACTTCACCACTTCACCACTTCACCACTTCACCAGTTCATCTGTTCACCACTTCACCACTTCACCAGCTCATCTGTTCACCAGTTCGCCAGTTCACCACTTCACCACTTCACCAACTCACCACTTCACCACTTCACCAGTTCACCACTTCATCACTTCACCACTTCACCACTTCACCTCTTCACAACTTCACCACTTCGCCACTTCACCACTTCACCACTTCACCACTTCACCACTTCACCACTTCATCACTTCACCACTTCATCACTTCACCACTTCACCACTTCACCACTTCACCACTTCACCAAGATCCAAGTCCTTTTGAAAATATACTCACTTTTACATTATACTCAGTGATAGTTATCCATAACCTGTTTAAATAAAAATCTACAAAAAAAAAATTAATACAAATGTAACATTTTACAATTTTACTTTAACATTTATTTGAAATTTTAAAAAATTTTCATTTTCTCTTTAATTCAAGTGTTTTAAATAGGTTTTATTTAACAAAAAACTCAACTAAAGATAATTTCTGTTCGATATAAAGATACAAATTTAAAGTTATGAGCTTAAAATAATATTGTATGTTGGGATACCAATTTTTATGTTAAGCAAAGGTTTTTAAATTATTTTTACCCGAAACACTTTTAATTCATTGTGTAAATAATGAATGTGAATTGGTGGGCTGTCAAGATTTTACTTCCTTGCACTCCTTGGCTCATTATTGTGCGTCAGCCAAATAATGGTTTGCTCAGCTTCTTCGGAGTTAACGTCAGCTAATATCTCGTCAATTGGGGGATCACATACGAAAGTTTCTAGGAACAAACAAAATTACATAAAAAAAAGTTAAAACCGATTTTGTTTTTTACCTTCGTCCTCGATGCCCTCGGTTATTAGTTGTCTTTTTAAACCTCTTAATTTTATCCGCGCATTTACGGTCTTATCGTGAAGTTTACCGGTTGGATTAAGCCCTTTTGTGCAGATAATATTCCTTTAGAAAAATGAAAATATGAAATGAATGAAATGAAATGACCGATGAGATCATGCAAAGTTGTGTTCTTTTTTAGTTGGTGTTTTATTTTAAAGTAAAAAAAACTCACTTTGATTTCAGATGGAAAAAAGACAATGAATATCATTTGTGGCTTTTTCAATATCTCGCATTGTCATCCCTTTCTTGCAATAAATAGCTCTCAACAAGAATGGAAATTAAAAGTTGTTTATTTGTTTCATCTAAGTTTTTTTTTTTGTGTTCGTAGTATTCCAACACGCCCTGTCGCTTTTCTGTTTTTCTTAGTAAATTTTGGAAAATTTCTAAACTATTTATGCCAGGAATATTGTTTAAACTGTTTTTAGTCATAAATAATATCTTCTTCATAAGCACATTGATTTTATCAATTAAAAAAAATTAATTAAACTTTATTGTTGAAATGAAGTAAATCAAAGTTTCATTGAAAAAATCCAGTTTTGAGGGACATTGACTTGCTGCCATTACCTTACTATTTTAATGGGATATACTATTAATTGGAATAAAGTAATTAGATACATACCATAAATTTCGTAAAGAACTGTATACTTTAATGGGATATACTATTATCGCTTTGACGTAATGGGATAAATACTATTAAAATTTAACGGGACTTTTAAAGAATGGCGTTATCTGATTTTGATTTTAGAAAATTCCAAAAATGGTAATAAAACACTCGAAGAAACACATTTATTATCAAGATAAATTATATAGACCACACCAGAGTTCAATAGTTTTCAATTTTGTATGTTTTTTGTCTTTTTTACTGAATTTTTAAACAAATATTTTATTTCACTATTAGCTGCACAACTAAACGACAACTACCTATAATGGCAACGACTGTAATGGCAAAATAATTGCCATCCTAAATTAGCGAAACCTTACTTTTTTAATGGGATATACTATAAATTGGAATAAAGTAATGGGATACATACCATAAATTCCGTAAAGAACTGTATACTTTAATGGGATATACTATTATCGCTTTGAGGTAATGGCATAAATACTATTAAAATTTAACGGGACTTTTAAAGAATGGCTTTATCTGAATTTGATTTTAGAAAATTCGAAAAATGGTTGTTAAATTGTTAAGTAACTCGTTAATTTTAATTTTTCGACAAAAAACTTATATAATGAAAGTTGCTCAAAATTTAATTTGCTATAACTTTGATCAAACACTTTTTTGCCTACGATTGTTATTTTTCGACTTAGTCTGTAAAACAAGTTTATTATCGTATCATTTGGCCTAGTAAGAATAAATCTTTTTAGCAGTCTAAATTTTGGAACAGAGGCTGTTACTGATGTGGTTTGCTGTCTAAAGAGCTTCCCTAACAATTCTAAGTCAAAAAATTTAAATTAACGAGTTATTTAACGAAAAACAAATTGATATGCTTTGACAAATTTTTTTCTTATTTTCAGTATTAAGTCAAAAAGTATCAGCCGTAAATAAAAACTTGTCATATACAAAGTTGTAGGAAATTACATTTCAAACAACCAATTTTTGTATGTACATTTTTAAAGGTAGGGGTTTTAACTTTGCGAAGTTATTTTATCTATGCGGATAAGGAAAAAACCTTAGAAAAAAATTAAGGGCCAGTTGCTCAATCGAATCGTAAATTTAAGTTCTACATAAAGTTCTACTTTAGTATGGGGATTTTATGTAGAACTTAAGAATTCCGGAACGTCTCACACAAAAATGAAAACTTTATGTAGAACTTAAATTTATAATTCGATTGAGCAACTGGCCCTAAATATTGTTCATTTTGATCATTTTAAAGGTCTTAAATAAAAATGAAAATTTCCTTTTAAAATTGTCCATTGAATTACATATTAATGATATTAGTTATTATAATAATACAAACATTATATACGTACCTGTTTGTTTCATACGCAAAATAAACGGCATTGCATAACGTGACCATTTATTTTTTTTGTCAAAGTGGGACATCTTCGGAATTATGTATATAATTAAAAAAAGCTACTAGTGTCTTGCAAGGTTTTTTATTATTATTATTATTTTTATAATCAAAGCAAATAAGTAGTGGCGTGAAATCTAGTTTGTATTTTTATATTTATCGGCTGAACAAATTTTTTTTAAAATATCGGGTCTTGTTTTTAGAAAAGTGTGAAGCTCAGTACTAGATTTATTTATATTTATCTTCGTTATCAAAGTAGCTTTCATTACCGAGACACTCAACAACTGTGTTTTATCACTTGTCCAAACCTTGTTCATTTGAAGAAAAACTTCTTCCGTGCGTTATTTCCAGGCAGGCACATAACGTACTCAATAATCGTAGAAAAATTTGTTAAAGTGCTCGAATAAATCGACCCAACGATGTTGAGTTGGAACATTCTCAGTATTCCAGCCAGAAATGTTTTCATCTGTAACAAAGTTTAAAATAAGTGAAAACTCGTCAAAGACTGTAGCATCTTGGCTGCTGCTTATAAATCCTTGCGTGACTAGTAAATCAACCACTTTCTGTACCTCTTCCCACGTAGGCACTTTTGTTAAATTGCCCATTCAAACACTTCAATAGTTCTGTTTTAAATTGACACTACTGGCACTGGTCCAAGTATTCCTGGCTTGTTTTATAAAACTCAGCCGCCGTAGTTTTTACGTTCTGGCTTACTGCTGCTTTTCCTTCTGCTCTTTCTTGTAATTTTACCATCAGGCCACGGACCATGTCTGTCAGTGTCCTTGGCAGACTCTAAAGCCGATACATTTTATGCTTCGATTTTCAAAACAACTTAGTGAAAGATCGCTGCTTGTGCGTGCAAAAAATATCACCACAATTCTGAGCTGGGATTATAGAAAAACGTCTTTAAAATATTTGGGCATTTGTCGATACTCAGAAAATAGGTTTTCAAAGGCTGAAACATTTTTATAACTCTCTCAAGCGCGGGCATTAACGCAAGCCTCTTTATTTTACTAAAGCCCAGCAGCTTGTGATACTCTGTCTCGGTAGAAATACAAAACTCTTTCAAAGCTTCCACTCGAACGCTGTAGATGTAGAAATGAGTAAATTTTTACTATAATGCATTCGAAATCCACAGGAAGACAATCAGCGGCAGCTTTGATCGCGTTGTGGGCTATGTGGGCTCCACATCCAATCCCAAAAAAACTGTCTGCCGAGTGATTGGTTCAACTTTGAGTAAACATTACTATTTTCTCTCCTTTTCTTTCCCCCGAAGTTGCAGTTCGTGTTATCTCCACAAATAATGATAAAAAATAGCGAATTAAAACTGGGAATAATTTGATTGAGCCATGATGTGAAGCATCCGTTAATAAAGTTTTGCAATTGGGTTTACGTAAATGCTCTTTTAAATCTTCGGTTGCCGTGGTTGACAGCACATTTACCACAATAGCTTGAAACTTTGTACGTGCACATCTAAAATTTTGCTCAAAACATGCTTGAATTAAAGAAGAACAGTTATTTGAGCGAAAACTGTGATTATGTTGCACGGTGTGATACGCCCACGTACCCCCAGCTGCAGCTAAATCCAAATGCTTAGAAGCCGACGACTCGGTTTTCTTACAAAAATTAAGCATTGACGAGTTTGAAGCAGGGGCTTGATCGGCAAGTCTATGTTTTTCTGATTTTAAATGTTTTTCTACATCACTGGGACTACCATGTCCAACACTAAGATCTGTACGACATTTTTCACATGTAATGGCTGCGGTGTCATCATCTTTTCTTTGTTTTATAAAAAATGGATACTTCTGTTGCAAACTAATATTATAGGAACACTAGCGCTTAGGCATTATTGTTTTGTAACAAAATACTACTTGAACTGAAACAAAACCATCGATAACTAATTAATAAGATGGCAATCTCTGGCCATGGCGGCATTTGTCCACAAGCTGCTCACACACAGCTTCACGAAAATTACTTGCACAAGTTTCATTTTTTAAATTTAACCTCGAGTATTTTGTCTGCACGCATTCCGAGTTAATAGACATATACAAAATAATGAAAAAGTTTTTGCTTAAATTTTATCGAATCAAAAGAAACTCAACCCTCACAAAAATTGCAAAAGCGGGACAGTTTCAGCCTCGTGGGAGACAGCGGGACCGACTGTCTGAAAGCGGGACTGTCCCGCCCAAAGGGGGACGTATGGTCACGTTAGCATTGCATCACTTTTCACTTTCACAGAATTTAAAATTAACTTTTTAACAAAACTAATGCACCCATGGCCAAAAATTTCTGATTTGACAAATTAAGCTCAACCAAATCAAGTCAATTGAGTATGCATATTTTATTTTCAACTATTTTGCCTATTTTATTTCCAAAATTTCATAAAGTATCAATTTTGAATTATTAAAGGATAGTGTATTATTAGACAAAACTTAACTGTGAAGCCAAAAAACTTGTAAGCTCAATGTTATCTTGTGTTTTTTTCAAAATTTTACGCAGCAATGGAATTTTTTTTAACTTTTATTTTCATAGAATCCTTTTTTTCTATCCCAGCGAATTGACAAACGAAGCTCAAATTGTTTTTTTTTTTTCTTTTTGTTATTCAAGTTTGTGGGTTGTGGCTTCACTCACGTACACTATTGTGTATGTGATATAAACCTCTTCCTTTACCTTATGTAGTTTTGAACTAATTAACACGTGGAGAGTGTTCCTACTCATAAGCTTTATATGTTTAATAAAAGACGAAGGATGTATGGTAAATAAGGTTATTTTTGGAGCAAAAACAAACTATACAACTTACAATAATGAAAAATCAGTATTTTCTTTTTTTATTTAAACGAAATATACAGGTCACCCTATTGTTAAACTATTCTAGTTCGACAAGAGCAAAAGGGCTCTACTATAATTGCTAATAGTTAAAGTTTTTAAATCAATAGTATTTCATATTAAAAGAAAAACTTACTATAAGTATTGTAAGCAATCATATAATTTCAATGATGGAAAGTTATTAAAGTTATAGGATGCGAGAAAATGTAGACAAATCTTCTAATGACAGGGTGAATCTCAAAGAATTCGACAGAAAGCTGAGGGCTGTTTTTGAGTAGGTACAGAAAACAAATAATTCACAACTATAACCTAAATTTTCTAGTTGAGATTATACACGTGTTTTTTATCTAATAAATAAAAGATAAAGTAAAAAATTCAGCAGTAAAAACAAAAAGGCAAAGCTTTCATCTTCACTGAAGATGAAGGCTTTGCTTTCGAGATGATCATCTTAGGAAATATAAAAAAAAGTGTTTTTACTGTTGAATTTTTAACTTTATCTTCTATTTAACAGGTTATAGTTAAATACTTAGGTACTTGATGCTTTTATAGAAATTGTAGCGTAGTGGTTTTAAATTTGAGAAATTATTTTATCTTTGCGGATAAGGAAAAAACCTTAGAAAAAAATGAAATATTGTTCATTAATTAAATAAATAAATAATTAAAACTTAAATTTTTTAACCATTTTAATTCAAGTGAAGGAACCGATCTTACGAAAGATTTTAAAATATGAACCTTCAAACACGCTAATTCTTTTTTTATTTAGCTTTGCGAATTCGTTTTACTATATGGCTATCCTAATCTTCTTTTTTTAATTTTTTTTTTCTTTTATCCTTCTCCAATGTTTTTTTTTTTTTTTTTAACTTACAACCTAATTTTGTTCAAATAATGAACAGTAACATTGATGCGTTATTTTGTCAGTGAACCCTTACATTGATTAAATAGGATACATGAAACTATAAAAACAATACTCCGTGTTCTCGAAAAAAAAAAATTGTAAATAATAATAGTTTGTCCTTATATAGGTATTATCGAAATTATTTGGTTTGACCATTCTGTTTTCTTAATGGGATAACCTATTAACTTATTTTTGTTTTGTTTTTATAAGTATTAAATTCCCTACGTAAAATATTGATGCAATAGTTTGTGTTATTAATTTTTTTTGGTCATAATAATAGTATTTCCTATTAAATTAACGATGGGTGTTATAATTCGAGCGATAATTTCGAATATTCGAAAATATTTATATTGAAGACATTGATCTTATGGGATACACTATTAATTAAAAGTTTTGTTCTTGTTTCATAACTTTTTGATTACATGAGACTATTGAAACAATAGTCCGTATTATTAATATCAATTAGATAGATCTTATTAAATCAATAGGTTTTAATGGTTCAACAAAATGTGTACCTTATTTTGAATAATAGTGTCAACATTATTGAGTTAATAGTCAAATACTATTCAATCCATGAGCCGTCCCATTGAACTAATTCGACAAATTATTAACTACGATGTTTTTTAATGGTATCGAAACTATTGGAAATGTATAGTATTGGACCATTAACATAAAAGTACTTGGTATTAATTATTAATGGTAAGATATTATTAAATCAGGAGCATTTCCCATTAAATCAATAATATGTGTCGCATTAGCATTAATAATTTCAAAACTATTGGATTAATACCCCAAACACCATTGAATTTACCAAAAAACTATTGATTTCATAGTAAAATCATATTAAAAAAGGTATTTTTAAACCAATGGTCGTACCATTGAAAGTTTATGGTATTTTTTTCTCTGAGTGTAATACCTAGTTACGTATGAATGAAGGTACCTATGTATAAAACGCAGGAGTGATGAAGGTCTTAAAAAGCGTTTCCTTGGTTTTTCTAGGGAGGATTTTGTTTTTTAATTGTCTTCTCAACCCAAGAAAGCAGCGGTTGGCAAGAGTGATTCCGAACTCCACACGGATGTTATATTTCCAACCACTTTACCACTAGACCCATTTTTAACGCTTTTGTTTGTTTCTGTTTTCTCTCAAATGCAGCTATGACATCACGCTTCCTTCTTCCCATTACGTCAATATCGTCTGCTTAAGAAAGTAGTTTGAAAGACTTTGGAAAGATTATGCCTCTGGTGTTGACGTTTGAGTTTTACACAATCTTTTGCAGAAGGGATGAAATCGCATGGCAGTTTGTCGCCTAGTTAAAAGTCTTGTTCGACTTCAAAGGTCTCAGTGAGTTCTTAACCGAGCAGCGTGAATTCTCCAATGTCATTTTGCAAAGTCGTACAAGTTTTGCAGGGATGCCGAAGCTGGACATGGCTCTATACAACTCGTCTCTGTAAAATTGTCTTGAAAAGATGGTGTGAATCGATGTTAAATTCTCGGGTTTTTTTTGGTCTACTGCGGACTTTTGTGGTCTAAAAGCAATTTTATAAGGGCGTATCAAATTGTTGACGTGGGGCTTCAGACAACAGACAAGATCTTATTCGTGACGTGAAGGAGGCTTATTCCTCTATAACTGGCGCACTTATGAGGGCCTCCTTTTTCGAGGTCGAGCATACGATACTAAGGTTCCATTCAACGGGCGTACTTTCTTCCGAACATATCATGCAGATCAGCTGGTGCATCGTTCTCCCAACTTATCTAATAGTCCAGGATCAAGCCCATCTGTACCTGCATATGGCAATCTTAATTTCATTTAGATCGGGAGGCCGGTAATCTTGAACATCATCCAATTGGAATGGAGCATTCTGACTGACAGCGAAACTATCGCTCCATCGCCGTTATGCATACTGCAGAAGTGGTCTTTCCAAATTCTCAGTAGCAACTGCGACTATAGTACTGTCTTTCCCTACTGGTCCGTACAGGCTTGAGTTCGAGATTTGCCAGCCTGGCAGGATCTTTTGATCATTTGGTAAAACTTCAGAATCTCGTTCCTGTCATGGCACCTCTCGTACTACTAGCTTAGGAACCTTTTTGGTCGAGTGTTCTAATCAGCAGACCGCTGACTGGCTACGTGCCTCTGTGCCTAAAATTCCAGCCCTCCTAAATTCCTCTTTTGAAATTTACAGGGTGCCAGTTTTGACGAAAGCCATCTGCTTTATCCCGGGGCAACTCAGGAAAACTGAAGATGTGCTTCAACGCCTCGTTACCCAGAATGATGGTATCGACACTACGAAGTGGAAAGTTTATTACCACAAGAAGGCTAGGAATCGGGATGGTGAAGACGGTTCTTACCTTGTTGTGGGAGTAGATCAAGCTTCTGTGGCTATCATCAAGGCTAGGTACGACTCCCGTCTGCATTTTCACCTTGGAAAGATTTATTTCCAACTTAATTCCAATCGGTGAAAATGATGGATGGATTACTAGTATTTATCAATGATAATAACTCAGATAAACCTTCAACATTCTAAGGCTGCTACTGCACTCCTATGTAGCAGGCTTTCCGTGTTGAATACAAAAACTCACCTCGTAGCAATCCAAGAGCCATGGGCCTGGAAGGGCCGAGTTCTTGGTCTTGGAGGGCTACGAGGGTTTAATATTCTCTATGACGAACGGTCTGACTTACCCCGGACCTGTCTCATCATACCGAACTCTTTTGCAGCAACTAAACTTGATCACTTCTGTGGCCAAGACCTGGTTGCGGCTACGATAAACTACGAAACGAACGGTGAGTGGAAAACTTTCGTCGTTGCGTCAGTTTACTTTCCCTGGAACTCCATTTTACCCCCTCCCTCAAGACAGGTTGTGGATTTGGTGGAGTTTTGTGAAAACCGGAAGTTGGGGCTTATCATGTGCTGTGATGCTAACGCTCAAAACTTAGTTTGGGGTAGCGTCAAATGCAACATGAGAGGCAACCATCTTCTTAATTACATTCTGTCTTCTGACTTGAACATTAACAATGTTGGTAATACGCCAACTTTTGTTACGGCTATACGACAGGACGTAATCGACTTGACACTATCTAACAGATATGCCAAGGAGATTACCAACTGGAAAGTGTTGCTGGACGTGTCACTCTCAGACCACAGATACATTCAATTCCATGTAGCAAACGTGATTCCCACACCTTTAGTTACAAGAAATCCCAGAAAAACTAACTGGACACTTTTCAACGATGAGCTCGGTAATCTCGTCAAAACCCTACCTAAGCTCTCAACATCACAAAAAGTGGAAGATGCAGTTCTAGAAGTGAATTGTGCCCTTACAAGTAGCTTCGAGCTAGCATGTCCAGCTAGACAATTACCTAGTAGATCTATGGTTCCGTGGTGGAACAATGAACTACAGAAACTTCGCAGGGAAACCAGAAGTATTCTGAATAGGTCCCTCAAGACCAAATCAGATGTCGACTGGAACCTGTATCGATCTAAACAGAAGGACTTTAAAAGGTTAATTCGAAGATCAAAGAATGCCTCTTACAAAGAATTCTGTGAAAGTATAGAAACACTCAGTGAAACTAGTCGACTTACTAAAGCCCTTAAAAGGAGCAAGGTAAACAAACTAGAAACGCTCAGGAAATCAGATGGTTCCTATACCGAGTCCAAAGCAGAGACACTCAGTCTTATGCTGGAAACTCATTTTCCAGGAAACCAGATATCAATCGGACCGCAGCAATCTATTTCCCTTAGATCAGGTGAATCCGATAAATCCACTCGACTTAGCTGGTACACGTCATCGTTAGTTGTTACCGACGAAGCCATCAAATATGCCGTGGCATCTTTTGACAGTTTCAAGTCACCTGGCACTGACGGTGTTTACCCAGCTATGTTGCAGGAAAGTATAAACCTTTTGCTTCCTACTTTGAAAAATATTTTCACTGGTAGTTTAGCCCTAGCGTATATACCAACTTCATGGCAGAGTGTTAGAGTCGCCTTCATACCAAAAATTGGTAAACAAGACTACTCACTCGCCAAGAGCTTTAGACCCATCAGTCTTACCTCCTTTCTGCTTAAGACGCTGGAAAGAATGGTTGAGATTTACATTCGTAAAACCTCACTCCAATTACACCCTCTGTCTCAGATGCAACATGCTTACCAAAGAGGAAAATCTTGCGACACCGCACTTCAAAATCTTGTTAGCAGGATTGAATGCGCGCTTGACAGGAAAGAATTTGCGGTAGGCATTTTCATCGACATTCAAGGTGCTTTTGACAATGCTAGCTTCGATGGTATGTGTAATGCTGCCAGAGAACACGGTGTGAACGAGTCATTAGTGTTGTGGATTAAAGCAATGCTAATGAAGAGAACCATAATCGCGGAGGCGGACTGTGGACAATATGTTGCAACGGGAGTAAATAAGGGTTGCCCACAAGGTGGCGTTTTATCTCCTCTTCTGTGGTGCATGTTGATCGACTCTCTACTTATAATGCTCAATGGTTCTAACGTTCATGCCCAAGCATATGCGGACGACGTCACCGTGCTCTCGGTTGGCTCCAGCCTCCAAGCTGTCTGCTCCCGAGCACAGGCTGCGCTTTGTATGATTGACACCTGGTGTGTTAGAAACGGTCTCTCCGTCAATCCTCTTAAAACCGAGGTTGTCCTCTTCACGAGACGTAGAAAATTGACTGGTCTGACCCATCTTACGCTTAAAGGCGTCATCATCCCCTTTTCAAATGAAGTAAAGCATCTTGGAGTAATCCTGGATAACAAACTTCTTTGGTCGAAACATGTCGAGTCTAAAACTACTAAAGCACTGTCAGTTTTCTGGCAATGTAAAGGAGCTTTTGGCAAGACATGGGGTCTTTCACCGAAAAGGGTCCTTTGGATCTATACGGCTATGATAAGACCAATCATCTCCTATGCGTCAGTTGTTTGGTGGAATAAGCTCTCGCGTAAATACGTTATTGCCTCGTTTGCCAAACTTCAAAGAACAATTTGTCTGGGTGTTACGGGGGCCTTCCCCAGCACACCGGGTGCTGCTCTCGACGCACTGTTGAACCTTCCTCCCCTTGATACCTTCATCATGGGGTGTACTCTCAAGACCATTTCTCGTTTAAAACGATGTGGTCTCTGGCACAATTCGCACTGGAGCTTTGAGGAACTCGCAAGCAGCATATCTTATGACCCACGTCTAATGGATATGCCGTCTGACACGATGATCCCAAGGCTCAAACTGCGTCAAAATTACTCAGTCAGCTTTCCTTCGGTTCAGGACTGGTTCGCTCCAGAATCTGAGCCTGGAAAGAATTGTTATCGTATCTTCACAGATGGCTCCAAAACCGACGAGGGTTCTTGTGCTGGTGCCTTTGTTGAGAACGACGACATACGACTGCACTCATCTTTAGGATCATACGCATCCGTTTTCCAAGCGGAGGCTTATGCTATCCTAATGGCCTTGAGCCACGTAACGAACAATGGATGGACGGGGAGAAGTATCTTTGTTTGCAGCGATAGCCAAGCTGTGCTTAAGGCCCTTCTCAACCCTCTAACCACTTCGAAAGTGATCCAGGAATGCAAGAGCTCTCTGAATGCGATCGGAAGATTAAATTCCTTGAGTCTCATTTGGGTTCCAGGCCATCACGGCATAACTGGAAATGAGATCGCCGATGAACTCGCTAGGCAGGGATCTCAAACAGCTTTCTCAGGACCTGAACCGTCGCTAGGTCTGCCAGCGTCCTCAGTGAGGGTTTCAATCAACGATTGGATCTGTGAAGAGCACAACCGTAGATGGCATGCCTCCATTGGATGCAGACAAACCAAGCGTATGCTCCCCAACGTTAGTAAGAAGACTGCAACATTTTTGCTAGCTCGTAGCAGAAAAGACTGTAGGAAGCTTATTGGCGTTGCCAGCGGGCACTTCTCTTTTGCCAAGCATTTAAACGTGTTAGGCTTAAGTGATACCACACTCTGTGAATCTTGTGGAGAAGATGAGGACACCGCAGAGCACTTCCTCTGTGAATGTCCTGCTTTTTCTCGCATGAGGTTACAGATACTCGGCGCAGACATGGTGAGAGCTGGTAACTTAGGCTCCTTACCATGGCAGCGTCTTTTGGCTTTTCTCCGAACATCTGGAAAGCTATAACAAATAGAAGGTTGCTATCTGGTAGTACAATGGACCGGTATTTAGGTCTGAGTGCTCCAGCTGGTATTTTAAAAACCTCCAACAAAAAAAAAAAAAAAAAAAACTAGCTTCACGATTTAGCCCCGCAGCAAAATCGATTAGCCTTAGTCCGTTTTCGAAGGTTTTGTCATGGAGGCTATGCTTACCAATTTTGTTTCCAAAGATGTCCCCCTTACCTTCTTTTGCGTTAAAATCGCTAAGAACAATTTCACGTCATGTTTAGGGCATCGCTCATATGTTTTTTTGAGGAACTCGTAGAAACAATCTTTGGAGCTCTCGTATTTCTCTTCTGTTATGGCTTGGGCGCATATTAGGCTAATTTTGACGAATTAAGCCTTGATGCGGATAGTCATTATACGCTCATTTACTGGTTTAAGGATGATAACTTTATCCCTGAGTCTACCTCTAACGATGGATCCGAACTCAAATATACGCTGTTTCTGATTGGTATAGCTGACGCCATTGTAGTTGTCACAGTTTTTCATCTTCTTTGTGCCCGGCCAATTCAATTGCAATTCTTCGGATGGAGGTTATGTCGGCTCTGTAGCAGTCAAGGGCGTCCGCCGCCGATTCTGCAGCTATACGTAATCCGAAATCTTATGTTCCACATTCATATCCAGAAGTCTATGTCCTTTTTTCGTTTGCTCGTTTCGTCAACGATGAAATCATAATTGTTATCCGATGCTGTTGGTTGTTTCGGAGCCATGTAGTTTTTACGTGGTTGGGTAGTTAACCCCACGCACAACCCCCAACCAGGCCAGGTCTTTTGGGATCCTCGTCGACATAGAGAGTCGGATAATCCAGTACCACAACCCTACTACAGAAATGTAAGAGTTACCGTTGGCTCTCCAGGAGCTCATCCGCAACTATCTCTATTTCAATATCCTAACCTTTAAAAGACTTTGAAACATGATTAAATCAAATATATCGGCGTTGGTTTTACTCATGCAAGGTCCTTTTTTACTGCTGAAGTCCACCGTTCTGAAAGGTCAAATTCAACTGCTGTGACCTCCGATTGAAGGAATCCAGTGCCCAGTGGTTACCAGTGGTATTGGAAGCACTATTGACGTATAGTTTAAGTTGCGACATCTGGGTGCCGGCGCCCCCACGTTAACACAAATCTAACCCTTCCCGAATACAACACATCCAACCATCCGACATTATCTGTATCAAATTTTTAAGAAGTGAAAGTACTTTTATCTACACCCGAAGTCCTGACTTTCTTTGGGGAAGATGGCAGAAATGTTATTCAGTTTTGCCTGTTTTAATAAATATTTGCAGCTAGGTTCCTGAAATCGAATGAAATGAAACCAAAACCGAAATTGCAAATCGAGTGAATTTATTTCCAGTGTTCTGCATTTCGATCGATTTCAGCAGTTAGAAAACTTTTCGAAATCACTTCAAGTGAAATTGAAAACAGCTGTTAACTGTCATCTAATGTTAAACTCAATTTAGTTGATTTCAATTGTTTCTTGAGTTTCCTGATCAGAAAATTAAATATGAATGCTGTTCTTATTGCTTCGGTTTTGGAAATCGAAAAGAAAAGATATGCGACAGAGAAAATAAAAAGACGTAGATCAAGAGACATATCTAATCCATTTGAAATTTCAGAATCAGCGTGAGTATTGATATTTTACTTGCCATAAGTAAAACTGATTGTATTTTCATTTTTATTATTTAACTAATGTTTATATCATAGTATCGTGTATATAAAGATGCTTTCCAAATGTCGCTGTCAACTATTGCGCGGCATCTATAAAAACTGTTTATTTCTTTCACATTACAGGTAAAGCTGGCTGCTGTCTTGCGCTTTTTTGCAGAAGGGAATTTTCAACGGTATGTTGGGAAAGATGCTGATGTGTCTATGGCCGTAGTACAGTGTCAAAAGGCTTATCACGAATTTTGAATGCTTTGGAGACCAAGATTTGCCCAAGTTGAATTAAACTTTCAATGTCCATGCCAGTTGTGTCTCTCTAGAGGTAGAGGGGGACCATGACTGTTGAAAATCTTTGGGCAAGATCTTTATGTTGGCTCATAAAGTTCTTGAACATTTCCTTCAGTGCAGAATTTTAATGGAAAATAATAAAATCGCATTTTCCGTGCTTTAGAAGAGAAAAAATAAAACCTCTATAGACAGCTGACACTTAGGATATGCCTACCTTGATAAAAATTAATTATTTTAACGAATATTTGTAAAAGTTTAACTTAATAGTCACAATAAGCTCTAAAATCCCATAACCGTCAGTTCTATAGTCTCTGTTATTTGAAAAGCAGCGAAATGCATTTATATCAAACATTGTATATTTACTTATCAGAAGCAATAGGTAAGTAAAAAAAACTATACTTATGGTTGAGACATTTTTTTCTTAGCTTACATTTCACGAAATTGCAAAATTAAAAAAACTCACAAGTCACAAAACAACAAAATTATTGTTAGTGCAGTCAATGAAGCGAAAAATAGGGCCTTACCTCCGAATTTTTTTTACTGTGAACCGATTTGCATGAAATTTTGGAATTAGGCTCATCTTACCCTTAACTTCAAAAGTGAAAATGATTTGAGCACCGCCACCACCCTGGGGGTGATTGCCACCCCTTTTCGGGGGCGAATTTTTTTTTTTCAAAATAACCTCGAATATCGATAGAAGGCCTAATTTTAAGCAAAAAATCAAATATAAAATTTTTCATTAAGTCCAATACTTTTCGAGTTATTGCCAATTGAAAATTCGCAATTTTTTCACGTTTTTCATCTATTTATTGCAAATATCTCCAAAACTATACGTTTTATCGAAAATTTTATAAAAAATAAAATTGTAGCACAATGAACTATTTTTTTTACTGTGAACCGATTTGCATGAAATTTTGGAATTAGGCTCATCTTACCCTTAACTTCAAAAGTGAAAATGATTTGAGCACCGCCACCACCCTGGGGGTGATTGCCACCCCTTTTCGGGGGCGAATTTTTTTTTTCAAAATAACCTCGAATATCGATAGAAGGCCTAATTTTAAGCAAAAAATCAGATATAAAATTTTTCATTAAGTCCAATACTTTTCGAGTTATTGCCAATTGAAAATTCGCAATTTTTTCACGTTTTTCATCTATTTATTGCAAATATCTCCAAAACTATACGTTTTATCGAAAATTTTATAAAAAATAAAATTGTAGCACAATGAACTATTTGGTTTTTTATAAAGTATTCTAAACACAATATTAAGCTAGATATAAAAGATCAAAGCCATTTTTTATTTTGTCTGAAATTTAATCGTTGTGGTCAATGCCATTTATCGGCAAGCAGATGCATTTTATGCATTCTAATACAAGAGGATGTTTTGTAGTGTTTGAAATAGGCTTTAAAATGAGCACTATTAAAAGTCTATTGCACGTAAAATAAGTGAGCCGTAGTGCAAATAAGGAGAGCATCTAATGTTTTTTTCTTTAAATCAATGTGTTTTTGGACCATAACTCCTTCAATTTTCATGCTATCACAATTTGTAAGAAACCATTGTAAAGGTAATTAAGAGAGCTAAAACATCCTTGATTGCAATATATAGTAAACAATTTTTTGCTTAAACGGTGAAGGGTTAAAGGACTTAAGAGAGGCTGTGATTGCGCTGCCACGCGCTCTTTAAACAATCATATCTCCGTCAAGGGTTGGTGACGTTTGCCCCAAACCAAAAGCCCCAAACGTAAATCCCCAAACGCAAAATCCCCAAATAAAAATCCCCAGCTCTGAAATCCCCAAAGAGAAAATCTACAAAGCTAAAATCCCCAAAACAAATATGTTCAAGTAGTGAATCATGCGATAAAATCGCGCGCGCATATTTGTTTTGGGGATGTTTGCAGGAAAATGTAAAGAAAAAATTAAAATAAAAGAGTAAACATAAAATTCCTTATAAAATCGTTATGTCTATTGAAATGAAAATACATTTTCAAAATTTGTAAGTTAATAAAAAATATTCAAAAAAGTAATGCGCATGTTACAATAATGCGAAGAAAATAAGGTCCCTTTCAAAGTGTTAAATGAAACGAAAAAAAAAATTCAAAAAAAAGTTTCTCTTCATTCTTAAATTTAAAATTTAATTTTAATTTAAATTTAATTTTCTTTTAACTAAGACAGAACACTGCGCACCATGAATACGTACTTAGGTGTGGATTTCATCCATGTGCATTATGTCTGTGGGGATATTAGCAAGTTGGATTTTAATTTTTGGGGATTTTAACCGATGGGGATTTTTTTTTTTGGGGATTCCGTACCACTCCCCTCCGTCAATTGTTTGACAGAAAAAACTAAAAGACCAAATTGTTTGTCAAAAAAATATCAACATTTTTTATTCTAACACTATTATACGTATCTGTCGTCATTTTTGAGATATTATGAAAAAAAGTAGAGTTTTTAAAAATTTGAAAATTTGTTTTTTTTTTAATCGTGACTTTTTTGAAAAATATGTGTCCAAAAGCAGCCAAACTGATACTCAAACTCTTCATAACAAACTTAATTTTAGGCGGAATACGATTAATTTTAATTTTGGTGGAAATGGCACTTATGAAACCCATTGATTTAAAAGAAAAAAACATTAGATGCTCCCCTTATTTGCACTACAGCTCACTTATTTTACGTGCAAAAGACTTTTAATAGGGCTCATTTTAAAGCTTATTTCAAGCACTACAAAACATTTTTGTATTAGAATGCATAAAATGCTCGCCGCTAGATGGCATTGACCACATCGATTAAATTTCAGACAAAATAAAAAATGGCTTTGATCTTTAATATCTAGCTTAATATTGCACTTAGAGTACTTTATAAAAAACCAAATAGTTCATTGTTTTACCTGCTACAATTTTATTCTTTATATAATTTTCGATAAAACGTATAGTTTTGGAGATATTTGCATAAATAGATGAAAAACGTGAAAAAATTGCGAATTTTCAATTGGCAATAACTCGAAAAGTATTGGACTTAATGAAAAATTTTATATTTGATTTTTTGCTTAAAATTAACCCTTCTATCAATATTCAAGGTTATTTTAAAAAAAAAAATTCGCCCCCGAAAAGCACCCCCAAGTTGGTGGCGGTGCTCAAATCATTTTCACTTTTGAAGTTAAGGGTAAGATGAGCCTGATTCCATGCAAATCGGTTCTCAGTAAAAAAATTCGGACCTAAAATGCTTCATTGACTGCACTATGTTGACATACGACGTATGTATAGTTACTGCTACGAAAAAATAACATGACATACCTACCTACTACAACCTATTAGTTTTATGTAAGAACAAAAATATTAAAAGAATGCAAAGGCTACAGGTGACACCGCTAACTGAAGAGTTAATATGCAACTGAATTTAATTGATTGAAAGTCTTTTCTATTTAGTACCTAAACTAAAATCGCGGTGGTGCACGGCGTACTATCGTAGTGCTTTTTTTATAAACTGCTTTTTGTTAAGTCGTATAGTAAGTATTTTATTCGGCCAATTATGTATTGAAATAACGTCGTTATACGTATGAATTTTATTGTAAAGAAGAGTTTTTCAGTACTGTGTTCCGATGTGGTCACATAAATTTAGTGAAATTTCGTTCTATTCAAGCTGATTGATATGGTTTCAGTAAAAATGTCGGGTGGGTGTAAAAAAGAATGAAAATGGTCGCTTATTCCGAAGAATTTTTGTTTATATTTTGTATTTTCATTCAATTTCAGTTATTTTCGATTGAGCGAATACAAAACTCATGTAATTGTGATGTGTTTTTTATAGTCCCTCGCAGGTGCAAACATCTGTAAATCTGTTTTTTAATTCAGATTTTGGATTCTGTTTTTCGCAGTGAGTTTCTTTATTTATTATTTCTCCATCATTTTGCACTTTTTGTTATCAATAAAAAAAATATAGAATATATAAATCTCACTGACGAAATGGACATCTGAGGAAATATAAAAAGTGTTTTAACTGTTAAAATTTTATTAATCTTTTCATTTATTATGAATAAGCTTAAAAAAATTTGCCAGCAATAGTTCTGATTAGCACAGGCAACAAATTGATTGCCTGTAAGAACAGTTCTGGAGAATGATTTATAAATTAAAATAAATTATTTGTCAAAAAAATTTATAAAAAAAAAGCAAAAATGTTTCTAAACAAAATTACAATTGAGTTCAGTTGAATCTATTAAAAAATTTTTTTTAAGTTGAACCTTTGATCGGTTCATCATCATTCATCACTATTCACTAGATTATTTTTGTTTTTAAATATATAAAATGATTCAAAAGCATCTAATTCATAATTGCTATTTACATTTCTTAATAATTTTAAATTTTTCAAACTAAAACTATGACTATTTTCTAGCATATTTTCTGCAACACTTGACTTTTCTTTTTCATTATATTTAAGATTGCAAAATTTTTTTAAATTTTTTTAGAATATTCTTTTGTACAATTATTACATCTGATAGAATAATTTTTGAAGTTGTTCAATTTTATCCTTAGATCCTCCAATCAGATTTTTTATTTTTATTTCGCTGCACTGATTGATTAAAGGATCTTAAGATAAAATTGAACATCTTCAAAAATCAGGAATTTATTCTGTCGGATGTAATGAATGTACAAAGAATAAAATATAATGAAAAGAACATATGCTAGAAAATAGTCATAGTTTTAGTTTGAAAAATTTAAAATTATTAAGAAATGTAAATAGCAATTATGAATTAGATGCTTTTGAATCATTTTATATATTTAAAAACAAAAATAATCTAGTGAATAGTGATGAATGATGATGAACCGATGAAAGGTTCAACTTAAAAAAATTTTTTTAATAGATTCAACTGAACTCAATTGTAATTTTGTTTAGAAACATTTTTGCTTTTTTTTTTTACTAATTTTTTTGACAAATAATTTATTTTAATTTATAAATCTCACTGACAATGGAAGCACTGCTTCCGAAATGTGCGTCTGAGGAAATATAAAAAGTTTGTGTTTTAACTGTCAAAAATCTTACTAGTCTTTTTATTTATTAGATAAAAAAACACGTCGATTATCTCAACTAAAAGAACTCATTATACAGTTTTGTACTTATTCATGTGTTTTTTATCCATTGTCTAGAGAACAAAAACTGAAATTGGCCAAAAGCGATTTTAATAAAATAAATACATGATTTTCCTTAAACGGAAATATATGTTTCAATTCTCTGCAATTGGCAATTGCTGAAGCTGAACTCAATTCTCAATGTTGAAAGCAAAATAATATTAGGAAAATAAAAAGCATGGAAAATGAAGTGAACGATATAAAAACTGTTTCATCCTCTGATCTCTTTTACTCATCATCATTGCGTTAGTCGAGCACTCGAGGTGATTGCTGTCAAAAATATTCCAAGGCCCAAGGCGAAAGAAAGATTAAGGCTGTGTGTGAAAAAACAATTTTTTTGGACTCAAAAAGATGAAAACATGATTAGGGTCTAAAAAGCATGAAAATCATGATAAATCATGATATCTGGCAGCCCTGGTACTGCCCCTTATACTCAGCAAAACAATGTCAGTCATCAGCTGTCGAATTTGTTTCAATTTGGCCACAATAGTTTTCAAAATTTTGTTTTATTGAAACAAATAAATAAATAACTCAATCTACTTATAGCGTTTTTCATTGAAATTCGACAGAATTACTCCCTAATCAAGAACTACTTCTTTCGATGAAACATGTTTTTAGGTTTTTTTTGCTGTTATTGGCAGTTAAATTGATGTTCACAAATAGGAATCCATATTTTCATATTTTGTAACTTGTTTTCTTCAGCAAATTACTGAATTCTAACTTACTTTCTCGTGTCCTCATAATTTATAGCAGTTTTAACACACGCTGGCACAACACGACGCTGGCACAACAAATTGAAAAAAAAAACAAATCATTTTCCATTTAAAGTTTGACAGGACAAATGTTTTTGCATGTGTGCATGAATTCAGAGTAGATCTCCCAACCAAATGGGAGTAGATCTTTGGCGTTTAGAGTTACTTCGGATCTACTCTTTTTTTTTTTAATGAAACATGGAAAATGCAAAAAGAGTAAATCTTTTCACAAAAGGAGTAACTCTTTTCGTCAATGAAAAACGATATTAGTTTCGACAGCATTTCGTTTTTTAAAGGATGTGACGGTGACGCTTTTCGAAATGAAGTTGCATCGTCTGGCTCTATCAACTGTATTTGAAGGCGCCAGACGATGGAATGATTCCCTTTGTTTGGGAAGGGAGCGTATCGGAATCCCGCTTTTTAAAATCCCGTTTTTTAAAATCCCGACAAAAAAAAGTTTATAATCCCGTCTTCTTAAATACCGTTTTGTTAAAATCCCGTTCGTGACAATCCTGTTTAATCAAAATCCCGTTTATCAAAAGCCCGTCTTTTAAAATCCCGTTTAATCCCGCTTAGCCCGTTTTATATTTGGATAAGTATTATTCAATATTGTTCGTTTAAACACTACATATCAGTTCTCAAATGTTGAAAGTTTTGTTGTCTGAACATTTTTTTTATTAATACCATTATACAGAGAAACTGGGACAGATCTTGCAATATATAACTGATAACTATTTTTCTTGTTGCATTTTCTGCATAAAAAACTATTGCGTAAGCAAGAGAACAATAAAATTTCTTGTTTTGTTTGAAAAGTTTTTCAAAAAAAAAAATGTTAATAAATCAAGAGCAATATCCAAAATTATGGAAGCTAGAAAGACGTTGAGTAAAACTGAATATTTGCGTCGTATAGCTACCAATATTCAACTGTAATTATTTTTTGTTATTTTTTGTTGTGATCTTTTTTGGAATTACATTTTTGTTATGTATTATGTTCTTTTCTTTTGAAACAATAATAATGTTTGCAATAAAATTATCTAGACCAAATATTCTTCTTCTTTTTTATATTTAATCCCGCTTTTGTATTCAACACCAGGTGTTTTATTTTAAAAATCGCGCGATTTTTAAAATAAAACACCTGGTGTTGAATACAAAAGCGGGCTTATAAGAACGGGATTTTAATAAACGGGATTTTAATAAACGGGATTTTAAAAACGGGGTTTTAAAAAAGCGGGATAATACAAAACGGGCTTAAAAAAAACGGGATTTTAAATGCGGGAAAATAAAAAACAGGATTATAAAAAACGGGATATCGAACCCAACCCGTTTGGGAATCATTCCATCCAACTAAAAGTTTCTCAGCTTGTTTTATTCTATTTTTGACGCTCTGCCGCTTTGTTGTTCAGTGCATAGCCGTGCCCTAAGTCAGTTGAGAGCTCATACAGTTCGTTGATGAATCTTCTCTTTCACACATTGTCTTCACTCAGGGACGAAAGATCACTCTAAATAGTTTATCTTTAAAACGACCATGGATTTCTTCATCCTCATTGATGACAGCATCACAGCATGTAATTAGTTCTGCTCTCATTGTAGTGCAGTCATTGAAGCGAAAAATACGGTCTTACCTCTTTAAAAGAAAAAAAACATTAGATGCTCCCCTTATTTGCACTACAGCTCACTTATTTTACGTGCAAAAGACTTTTAATAGGGCTCATTTTAAAGCTTATTTCAAGCACTACAAAACATTTTTGTATTAGAATGCATAAAATGCTCGCCGCTAGATGGCATTGACCACATCGATTAAATTTCAGACAAAATAAAAAATGGCTTTGATCTTTAATATCTAGCTTAATATTGCACTTAGAATACTTTATAAAAACCAAACTGTTCATTGTTTAACCTGCTACAATTTTGTTCTTAATAAAATTTTCAATAAAACGTATAGTTTTGGAGATATTTGCAAAAAACAGATGAAAAACGTGAAAAAATTGCGAATTTTCAATTGCCAATAACTTGATAAGTATTGGATTTTTTGAAAAACTTTTTATATGATTTTTTGCTTAAAATTAGGCCTATCGATATCCGAGGTTATTTAGAAAAAAAAAAAAAAAAATTGCCCCCGAAAAGGGGTGGCAACCACTCCCAGGGAGGTGGCGGTGTTCAAATCATTTTTACTTTTGAAGTTAAGGGTAAGATGAACCTAATTTCAAAATTTCATGCAAATCGGTTCACAGTAAAAAAAATCGGACCATAAATGCTTCAATGACTGCACTATTGATAATTAAACTCATTTTTGCCGTTTCTGTTTCAATGCTCTCAAACGCTCCAATAGTATTACGCTAACTTCTTCCCAGGGCTTTTGTATCGTATCCATAATCAAGTAACTGCGCAAAATTATCATGAACCAGGAATTGAAGTTTAAGTTTCGCAATATCTTTTCAAACAAGGTGTTAAAAAATCGCATGACATTTTGTTGAATTATCTGAATCTTTATTTTTTATTGAGACAGTCGGTGACAAAACGGAGCTCTGGGGCACACCAGCGTTTATAAAGTGGGTGGTAGACTTTAAACCTTCCAATACAGCTTATATTGAGCGGTTGGAAATTTGGTTTCTAATCCAACGAAGAGGTTCGAGGTTCGAATCCCAGCAGAGGCAAAAATGTTTTTTCACGGGTATCGCCTTTCGCGATTAATTGGCAAGTCCTCCGTTAGTAAATTCATTGCCATGAAAAGTGCTTTCTCAATTAGCCGTTCGGAACCGGCAGAAAATTGTAGGTCCCCTCCATTCTCTCACAAGGCATGG
The DNA here is from genome assembly GCA_949752695.1 of Melanostoma scalare. Taxonomy (NCBI): domain Eukaryota; kingdom Metazoa; phylum Arthropoda; class Insecta; order Diptera; family Syrphidae; genus Melanostoma; species Melanostoma scalare. The sequence continues at coordinate 53,692,238 of OX456985.1, forward strand.
TTGTGAGAAATGCGCTAGGCCCAGGGGCTCCTCGCTCTGCTGCTAACCTATTTTTTGTTTTTTAATTCAACGAAGAAGAGACACATCGATACCGAATGCATGCATTTTCGATAAGGGGTCTGACGCCAAACTCTAATCGAACCGGAGGGGTAACATGTTAGACCCGTAAAAAAGAATTTAGTGCGAATCCGCCAGGACCATATTAGTTTCAACTAATCCACATCATGCCGAAGACACTTCGGTATTTATCCATTAGAAAATGTCAAAAGAAGGTATTGGGCTAGAGCTGATTCAAGAACCATAAACTGTCCGACGAATATTCAATATCTATATTAAGTAACAGCACATTTTTAAGAGTCAAAAGAACAGATAAGAGAGATGAACTGATCTGATCTGATGATGATATGGACCTCTTTCGTGGTGTAAAAAAGAAGTCACATCAAAAAAAAAAAATTGGGAACAAATCCGTGTTTTACCGAAATCTTGTCCTTCAATCGAGTCGAATCGTAATAAAAAAAAAACTTGAAGTGAAAAGTTATGATGGCCTTTTTCACAATTTTTTTGGCGAATACGAAGTTGTTCAATAAAATTTTTAAAGCGTAGATGAAAAATCATCAAAAATGGAAAGCTTTTTCGTGATTCGAAAAACGAGGGAGAAAAACTATCACTTTGCACTTATAAATAATAGGAAGTCACCTTCATCTCTAAACAGTGAAAACTATCGAAGTTAAATCACAAAATTTTTGTTTAGCATTTTGGGCTACTGATAACCCGAGAAAAAGATTTTGAAAAGATTCATGGTTGACTAGTTTCTAAACAACGGTCGCATTTTTAAACTCACAACGAAAGCGCATCAACCTTTAACCGCCCAATTTGTAAATAATAACATGGAGTTAAGTGCCCCATACCCAAACCTTAACACTCTTTACAAAGTGTAAAAAATTTAGCACACTAGCAATTTTGACACGAAGCAGGTATTTCAAATTTTTTTGACCATTTCATATTCGCCCTTCATCTGCATCGTGGAGTGTGACTGACGTTTTGTTGATTCCACAAAGTGGATTATTATTATTCAACATCAACATTCGTGTGTGCTGTGGAATACCTTCAAACACACAAGCCAAGGCTTGTGCGTTTAACCGTAGTACCACACATGCCAAACGAACAGAACGTTTTGAGAAAATTTTTCTCATATTTGAAGTATAAATCCCATCCACCACATGCACATTGCACACACACACACAATATTTCATAATCCTTGGATTCGGTGAAGAAATTATGATACGTGACTGAGATAATTAATTTCAATTTTTTTGTTGGAAGGATGTGAGTCGGGACGCCAAACGAACCGTAAACCATTCCGGAAGAAACATGGAGCGGTTTTACTTGAAGGATATCCTTATCCAAGGATATGTGCGCTTGGATATCCCCGACAACTAAATATACTTTTGATGATTTTATCTAACACTTAACGAACCAACACAGACGTTTTACTTTTGAAATCAAGGGTTTCTATGGGAATTAGATCAATTATTTGATTAGGATAGCTGAGACTTGAGTTGGCCTTTTCGTGTTGTTAGTTGGAAGAGTGTTGACACATTTAGGGTTTCGTGGTTTGCACAGTAATGAATGTTGTTCGAGTTGAAACTGTTTCAGATTGTGATGGGAATAAATAGCTGTTTTGTTTCGGATTTTATTCATTTGTTATGACGTGAGCTGAAGAGCATAGTGAAACCGCTCATTTTTCTAATAACGTGAGTCTTAGGGTGTGGCAAAATTTGCCGATTATCAGCTTCTTTCAGAGAGTATTTTGATTTTCTGGTAGCTTTTTTTTTTGAACTTAAAGTGGACAGTGGAGGCTCCTGCTAAACTGGAGCCTTTTTATGAAGCAATTATTTGGAATCGCAATGTAAAGCTTTAAACAGCAGTACCGTCATAGCTGGAAGAGTAAAATATTGATAAACAGGTTAGTGCAACAGAGCAGGAAGTTACGGGGCTAATCACATTTCTCTAAACTATACCGTGTGAGGGAAAAGGGAAGAGCCTACAATCTTTTGCCTATTCCAACACTTTTTATGCACCGAAACAACTATCGGCAAACGTGAAAATTTCTCGCGAAAGGCGATTCCCCTTGAAAAAATATTTTTTGTTTTCTGCTGGCATTAGTGCCTCGAATCTCCCACTTACTTGGCAGACAAGCGCACAGGAGATGAAAGAGTACTTCGTAATGCTGATACGGCTGAGACATGAAACAGTGAGAAAGAGCTCGTCTTAGGTGGCGGAAACTAGTGAAGTTATGAAAACCTTAATTTAAAGTACAGAACTTAAGAGAGCTCACCAGGTGTCGAATTTGTTGTGGACAGATGTTGGTTGAAGCCAGAGATGGTAGAAAGTCTACTCTTTTCAAAAAAGTTGGAGACCAATTAAACAAGAAAGATGGAAAAACTCTTTTCATGCAAATCCATAGAAAACATGTGGGGTCACACATTGGCCTGCTTAAATCTCAGTCATCAGACCTATCCTCATTTATGATGTTACAGTATAGTGGACTGAACTAGATAAAGCAACTTATCGAGACAGTCTCGGCAAGACCAACGTTCAGCACGCATATGTATGAGCGGTGCCTTACGCACTACTCTTTCAGCGGCACTGGACATCCTGCTTCACCTAGTCCCACTTGACATCTATACAGCAATCAATCAACTGAGAACTGAGAGTTCGGCTATTCGATTACAAGAAGTCTCAAAATGGGCCAACAACAATATTGGTCATGCTGACATTCTGAGCAATTTCGGAATCCCCAAACTAAAAACAGACTGCACCACACCTAAATTCGAATTTGGTACAAATTTCTGAGTGACCATTTCATCCAGAACACATTGCGAGTACCAATCATCGGACAGCTCAAAAACGAATAATTAAAGAGTAAGTTTTGCCTATTCAGACGAAAAGAAATTAAACATCTCGCTTCGTCCTCCAGATTTTTGTAGCGTGTTACAAGCGGAGGTGATGGCAATCAGCGAAGCTCTGTCTGGGCTCAGAGAAAACATGATATCCAAAAAGGATATATGTATCTTCTCAGACAATTAGGTGGTTATCAAATCCTTGGCGTCGAATTATTTCAACTCCATTCTAGCCCTTAACTGCTGATCATCTCTGAGGAGATGTCAGAGCAGTTAACATTCACCTATGCTGGGTGCCAGGGCATAGAGACATTCCAGGGAACTGCAAATCAGATAAACTCGCCAGAAACGGAACCTTCTGCCCTTCTCACCGAAAACGGAGAGTATCGGCATACCAATTGCTACATACAAACTCTTGCTCAAGCTGGACGCATACAAGAAAACTAATCTGAGATGGCCAAGAAGTTTAATGTGTAATGCAACGAAACTAATCTGGCCAAAGCTAGATCTTAAGCGGTCGAACGACTTGTTCTCTCTCAACAGGAAACACAGTAGTGCGACGATGGGTGTCATCACGGGACACTGTCTTATTGGAAGACATGCCGCAAGGCTAGGAGTCGTTTCAAATGAGTTTTGCAGAATGGCTGTACGGATGAGGAGGAGGAAACTATTTCCCATAACTTCTCTGTTCATGCCGAGTCTTAGCTCACAAACGTAGGATACACTTCGGTTCGTATTTCTTTGATGACCATAGTGATCTTACATCGACGCCCAGTGTCTCTCCCTCTTCATTGAAAGCTCAAAATGGGTCCATTAGGAAGAGGATTCATTAGATCCATTGTAGTAAGGTGTTAGGGTTAGCCGAGCTTACAGCCACTTTTACCTATAACCTAACCTAACATGTTACAAATGAAGGTAGCAAGTGTAACAAATCAGCGATGTTGTTTGCCCGATTTACTGCCCGTAGTTATTCGAGTAGACTACCTGGGCCCTATTTCATAAACATTGACAGGTGACAATTCTACAAATTTGTCGCAGTTATCTGACAAATTTCCATTTCATATCGTATTGACAGGTCGTATATGACAATTTTGTAGTGACAAATTTGTCGCTGTCAGACAGTGATCAATTTGTCATGACAATTTTGTCACTGTCAAATAATGATATAATTGTCGTGACATTTTTGTCACTGTCTGACAAATTTGTCTTGACAATTTTGTCACTGTCATATATTTTGACAAATTTCTTGCAATGTATACAAGAGACTGAACTTAGCTACAATATTAAATCATTTGGAAACGGCCTCCACCCACTTTCCCATCGTCTTGCTAAAGAGCTATTTCTTAGAACCCTAGCATCGTGAACTGATCCAGGCCAGCGCGCAGAAGCATAAAAAAAACTCCAAATTTGGGCCGCACACGAACATAGCATTGATTGAATGATCACCGTTTCTATCAACAAATGCTGACTCATTTTCAATCGGTGCATCAATTCTTATTAAAGAGCCATCGACAATGACAGCAACACTCGCAAAATCTCTAAAACGCTGAGCTATAGATATTTTATTTTTAGCAGGCCAGCGGATTTCTTCACCCAAAAGGTGTTCTACCGTCAGATTGCAGAACTTTTTGACGCAACGATGAAAGGAGCTTTTTGACACACCCTGTTCATCACCAACTACATGATACTGGGCTCCACTTCCAAGCCAGTGTAACGCACCTAAAATTTGGGTCTTAGCATCAAGAGCACGGTTTCTTTTAGTGGGATGCTGGAGGTGTAGACCGATTTTATTCAAAAAATATTCCGCAGTACTTTTGCCGACGCGAAATTTTTCATTAAATTGAAAATCGATTGAAAATCATTGTTAATTCTGTCCTTAAAAATTCGAGGACGACGTATTTCGCGAACTTGTATCTCAGACTCATTATCGCTTTCACTTGAAAAAATAATATTCGACATTTTTAATTTAACTTGTCACTTTTCGACCGAAACTCAGTTGCCTGTCACAATTGTCAATTACAAACTGACAAAATTGTAATTTGTATAACTTTTTCTGTACAATAAAAAAATTGTCACTACAAATTTGTCGGGGAATTTATGACAATTTTAAAAATATCCCTGGCAATTCATTGTCATGACAATTTTTTTATGAAACGAAATTACGACAATTGTCGCAGATTTCCCGACAATTCTACAAAATTGTCAATTTTTCTATGGGACAGGATATAGACAATTTCCTAGTTGTCATTTACAAATTGTCACCTGTCACCTGTCGCAATTGTCAATGTTTATGAAATAGGGCCCTGGAGTACTCTGCCTTCTTTGGTTGAGGCCCAAGCTCAATCCAAACTGTAATGCCGACCAATATTAAGCAAGTAAACAACACAAAAAGCAGAAACAAGAAACACAAACAGTGTTATTCCTCAGAACATTTTAAGTCTGGGTTAACATTTTGAGGAGAATCGCATGTTTACTACACAGTCGGATCGAAGAAGAATTGTCGTTTTGAAATAGAAACTTTGTAGATCTTTCGTGTATTAAAAAACGATCTTGCTGCTTTAAATAACAGCAAATTGAGCTACTACTTATACTTATCCGATAAATACTTTAGTAGTTCTAGTTACGGGTTTTTACTTAATTTGAAACAAATTCGTTTTCCTATCAAAAAGCCTGAATTCCTCCAATATAAGAAAATTCACATCTCCTTAGCATTGTCTAAAACCACATTAATGGTTTCTGCCATGCGATAGTTTTGGTTTCAATATCTTACTTTAAAGCTGTTCATGCGACTGCAAAGAGTTCCATGTGGGCCTTTTTTTAATGGCCTCAAGGTTCTATGAAGATTTGAAGAGTGAGGCAAGTAACGTTTTAAATATGTTCAAGGGAATCTATCGATTCTACGGTTGAACTATCGCCTATCAGAATTAATGCTCTGTTTTGTACTCAAGAAGGCACAAAGATGTTAGAAGAGCACCTGATCCATAGCTGGATTAAGCTATTGCGGGTCTGTAGCAATTTCTGTCAAGGGGCCCTTGATTTGGTTTAGAATATTAAGTTAGGGATCAGGGTATGAAATAAAACAAAATTATCTCAAATGAACTTTTCTGGACTTAATATGTGCGAAATTAGAGATAACACTATCAATATCGATTTTTTTAAGCAAATCATTCAACAAAGTGAGATGACGACGATGACGTTCTTGTCACATCGCGTTCCATAATTAATTTTTAATACGTCTTAAGGTTGAAAAGAACATTTCCCAAGACAATTGCTAAATTAGGGAAACACGATCATAAAGAACTATTGTGTGGCTCCTGTTTTTGTAGCCAAAAATAGTAGCAACCAGGGGCGGCAGAACACTATTTTTTTAGGTGGGGAGCATGGTAAAATAATAAAGGTATGGTACTTTTATTATAGTTTCATTAAAGAATATAAATCCTATAACGTCAGCGGATCAACAATAATTCTGCCTAACTCACGCGTATGTGTACCTTACCTACACATAATATGAATATTCCATGAAACGTACGTTTTATTATATTTTTAAAAAGAATGACCAAAATCAAGGATAAGAAATAATTCATAACGTTGAGTCTGTGACCGGTAAATAAATGATTCAAATCACTTGGTAAGTCTCAGTCAGTCAAGCAAAAATTAGTATACTCATAATTTTATAACATTTTTTTTTTGCCTCATTTAACTTAAAAAATTGACATATTTCCAAGGCCACAATGCACCCCATGCTCAGAAAAGTTAGGTGGGGTCTATACCCCACCCACCCCATACCTTCTGCCGTCCCTGGTAGCAACATCTGCTTTCAGCACCTCTGCGAACTGTACTAAATCGCCGCCTTGGCTGTAATTTAATGATATGCTTTCGTACGTAAGACTAAAGCATTTCCAAATTCGAAACATTATCCAGGTGTTTGATTTTCAGAACAAATTCGGCGAGCGTACTGAGCCTCTAAAATGTTCGTACTTTGTATTTCGTTTGATTCGTCTTGATGCTGTTGTCGGTTTTCTACACATGTGGATAGCATTGCTTGTTCGAAAAAATATCCGCTTTTTCACAGAATATACAGACTGACTCACGATTCTCAACTCCAAACTTATAAGACGTGACAGTTTGCCTAATCAAGGGAGGGAAAGTTTTCTTCTACCAATGTACAAGGGAAAGGGAGATAGATACCAGAAGCTGTGACAACTATCGTTCGGTCAAGTTGATGTCCCACACTATGTAGATCGTTGAGCGGGTTTTGGATAGCCGACTGCGGAAAATAATAAGGCTGTCCGATGACCAATGCGGGTTTGTCGCGGGTAAGTCAACTACAGACGCAATCCAAAGTATAAGGATCATTATGGAAAAACACCGAGATGCCTTAGAGGATTTGCATATTGTATTGGTTGACTTCGAAAAAGAATTCGATCGACAACCACGAGATCTGATATGGGTGGCCCTCAGACACCCGAGGAGTTCCTGAAGCCTATGTGCAAATAATTATGGAAATGTACGAGGGAGCAGTTACAAAAGTGAAAGGGCACTCGCTGGAGTCACCGAAGAATTCCAAATAACAATAGGTGTAAATCAGGGAAGTGTCTTGAGTCCACTGCTCTTTATTGCTGTTCTGGATTATTTGCTCGAAGGAAAAGTAACGGACAATAAAGTACAACAATTATTCTTTGCTGACGATGAAGCCATCATAAGCGAGGATCCTACATCCCTGCAACGAGCACTTGACGTTTGGATTGATGTTCTGGAAGGAAATGGGTACCGTATTAGCGCTAAAAAGACTGAATACCTGTGCTGCCCTTTTTCTGATCCAGACAAGCCTATTCCAGACATTTATTTGAATGGAAATGTGCTTCCCAAGTGTGAAAAGTTTAAATATCTGGGATTAATGATCAATAGTGAAGCAACTTGTGATGACGACAACAATCATCGAGTAAGCGTAGGGTGGATGAAGTGGCGAGAAAACTCCGCTATCTTCTGTGATCGAAAAATGCCCCCTAAGCTGAAGGGAAGACTCTACACAGCAGTTGTCCGTCCAGCTCTGACATACGGTTCACAATGATGGACAATGTACAAAAAGTATGAGAGCAAATTGACGGCAGCCAAAATGAATGTGCTTCGGATGACAGCAGGAGTAACAAAGCTGGATCGAATTAGAAGTACTAAGATCCGTGGAAGCCTTCATGTCAAAAATACCATCTTGGACAAAATTCAGCACGACCGGCTCAGTTGGTATTGTCATGTTCAAAGGAGAGGTCCGCAGAACCCCTTTTTGCGACGAAAAAGAAAAGGCAGGCCAAAACACTCCTGGTACAAGCAAATGCAAAAACAGCAGCATTTGGTTGTCCTCACACATGGAACAATCCAAAACCGGGAGGCTTGCCGACGCTTTCTGAGATCAACGCGGCGTACCCCACAGGCGGATCACTAGAGTGAAGCAGAAAAGTGGGAGAGTTGTGATCGCTTCAAGATCACTACTCGTAACGCCGGAATTGAAAAGAAGAAAGAAGAGAAGATCACAGAATATACAGACCAAAGTTCAGGTGGTTCATTTAAGTGTATATCATTAGATTTGCAAACGTTTGCGTAATGCATGAACCCAAAACTGTCATCTGTCATCTGCCATGTGTCATTTGTAATCAAACATCTGTCATCTAGAATGCACGGCACCGTAACTCTTTACAAGCATTTCAAATTTGAAGTACTGAATTTTAACGCACCAACACTTACAATGTATTCCATGAGTTTTTACTGCGTTCAGCGTATCTATTGTTAAAGTTCTTATTTTAAAGTTACCGGGACTCGAAGAGTTGTTCATTTAAAAGCAAAGTTGACGGTTAAAAAATTTTAAAAGTGAAGATCAAGTAAGATGGAGGACTCGTTTAAGAAAGCAATTAAGTTAAAATGCTAATCCGCATTAAAAAAGTTTTTACTAAATGAGATTTGTTTTGAAAACTGCATTAAATATGAACAACTCGTTGACCCAATTTATTGTGAACTTCCTGCAATTATGCACAGTAGAGTGATTCGCAGTCACCTTTACCACGGCGTATAATAAACAAAACGTCCCTGTAACAACTTTTCAGCAGAGCATTCTATTTCAAAATTATGTGGCCTGCCTGAGCGTGAGCAACTACAGACATTCGAAATTCCAAACTCCAAAGACGATAAACAAAAGTCGAATAACCGAAAACTAAGCAAGGCAAACTTCTTAGTTCTTCTGCTTGGGATATTTTGTACATTTCTTCTTCGATCCTGAGACAATGCAACGATAGCCTCCTTGCTGTTCTTGCCGCTCTGTAGTTATTGTCACCACCAGTGTTGCCTAATTTCAAGTTACTTGGGAAAATGACAAATTTGATAAAGTTTGCACTTTTGTACATAACTCTGTTTTACCATGAAACAGAACATAATCGGATCTATGAATATTATGTGTCGTCCTTGCTGTTTTGTTGTGTAGTATGCTGCTCCTTTTTCTTGGCATGGTTGAGTGCAGTTTGAAGGACGAAACAACTGGCATTATATCGACAGCATGGCATTTCCTAGCAACGTGATACCAGTAAACTTTCCATTTGCACTACAGAGCTGCTTCCTCATGCCTTAGAGTTTATAGGAAATTTCAATTGCAATGTTAAACAATTCTCCTGCTGCTCAGCTGCATAGCCGTTAGTCCATGACCGTGCGGAAAGTTTCTCCATTAAAATTTCCCAAGGCGTAAACATTAACTTTTGCGTCGGTGAAGCTGAAACTGAACAATTTCTACGTGATAAGCCAAAATATAAGCGAAAGAGAGAGCGTGGTAAAAAAAGAGAAATAAATTGTTTAAAAAAGTACCCTCCCTCCCGTTGATTTATCCATATTTGCTGTGGCAAAAATGATTGTGGGTGGAGACATCGTCGGATGATTGGCTAGGTTTACTTTTATCACGGATATTCAAAAACCACAAAAAATAAATTACGTTTGCTATAAAATTTGCAGTTAAAAATAAATCACGTTCGAGACTCCTGACGCACTTGACTCAATGACAGGGCTATTAACAGCATGCTGACCAAAAATAATGATAATCAATATTCTCCCTATTAATGGTAGATTAACCACTCTGCAACTCAATCACTGTGAGCACTCTGCTATTTTTTTTTTCTTAAATTTAATGGATTTAATGAGGTTGAGTCGGTAAATTAGTATTTTCTCATTTAGATTTTAAAATTTCCAATTTGCAGCTTTTGAAGAGGATTTCAGTTTATTTTGTTTTTTAAGTATAGAACATAAGGACCTTAAAAATTCATCGAAACTACTTGTTTCGTATTGATTATTAAGTTTCGTGAAACGATTTAAAATGGAAAGCAGATTACGAAAGGTCAGATTAATGTGAGCTTATGCGTTTTTTTCCCTAAAATTAATCACATACCCGTCATATTCGTATGTCCTCTTGTTTTATACAGGGTGTTCCGTAATTCGTGGAACATACTTTGTGATGTGATTCTTGGTCATATTCTAAGAAAAAAATTTTTGTACAGTAAAGTCCGTTTCTCAACTTTGACATCACTTTTTGACAATTTAAAAAAAGGCTGACTTTGGTGTACCCTGACCTGTGTTAAATTCGATATATGCGTCAATACTGATGATAAAGACCTTATTTTAGACTTAATTTTTTGAAGAAATAACAACCTTTACGACTGTATTTAAGTTGAGCTTCCATAGGTTTAGGGTTGCCAGATTTTCATTCATAAAAAAAATTTTTACTTTGAGGTTTGTTTGAATAAAACAACAATACATAACAAAAACTACTAAAAGTGCCCATATTATTGTTTATTCAAACAAACCTTGAAGCTAAAATATAAATTTTATTTTAAATTTTACCCATTTTTATTTTTTATTATTGTTTTGTTCATCTGTAAAAAATAAAGAAACTCTATGTTTATTAGGTATTTTCTAAAAAAAAAAGGCAAAGTCAAAACTTTGCTTGGGGAAGAAAATTTGAACACCTGCCAACTCTAAACCTATGGATTTTACTTACTTAGGCGGGCATTACAGTTCGGGGTGAACCTGGGCCTCAACCAACATCCTTCTATAGCGACTTCGATTTCGGGCGAGCTCTCTCCAGTTTCGCACTCTAAGTCGGTTGAGGTCTTTATCCACTTGGTTGCGCCACCTAAGACGAGGTCTTCCCCTTCCGCGATTTCCCTGCAACTGCAATGTGCTTTCGAAAACTCGTCGAGCCGGAGCGTTTGAGTCCATCCGCCCTACATGGCCCAACCATCGTAGCCTCGCGATGCATACTTTTCTGGCTATGCCCATGTCGCGGTACAACTCATACAGCTCGTTGTTGTATCTTCTTCTCCACACATTGTCTTCGCATACGGGACCAAAGATCATTCGGAGAATTTTTCTTCGAAACAACCAAGAGTTTCCCTATGCGCTTTCGATAAGGTCCATGCTTCCGCGCCGTAAAGCAGGACTGGGATGATCAAGGTCTTATACTAGGTCACCTTGGTTTTTCTAGAGAAGGTTTTGTTTCTCAATTGCCTTCTTAACCCAAAGAAGCAACGGTTGGCAAGAGTTATTCTACGTTTGATCTCCATTGATGATTGTCCGTGTCTGTTGATGTTGTTGTCCGTGTCTACAGCGGATCCTAGGTAGACGAAGTCCTGTACTACCTCGAAGTTATGTCTGTCTATTGTGACGTTTTGTCCAATTCGTCGATGTTCTGTGTCCTTGTTTGATGACAACATATACTTCGTTTTGCCCTCATTAACCATCAAACCCATTTTTGCCGCTTCTGTTTCAACACTCGCAAAAGCACCTATGACATCACGCTTTTTTCTTCCCATTACGTCAATATCGTCTGCATAGGCGAGTAATTGTACAGACTTTTGAAAGATTGTTCCTCTGGTGTTGACGTTTGAGTTTCTTACAATCTTTTCAAGTATGATGTTGAAGAAATCGCATGACAGTTTGTCGCCTTGCCTAAAACCTTTTTCGACATCTAAGGTCTCGGTGAGTTCTTAACGACCTTGACGGAGCAGCGTGAATTCTCCAAAGTCATCCTGCATAGTCGTACGAGTTTTGCAGGGATGCTGAAACTAGACATGGCTCTGTACAGCTCGTCTCTGTAAATACTGTCATACGCGGCATTGAAATCGATAAAGAGATGGTGAATATCGATATTATGTTCTGGGGTTTTTTCCAAGATCTGCCGTAATGTGAAAATTTGGTCTATTGTGGACTTCTCTGGTCTAAAACCACATTGATAAGGACCTATCAAGTTGTTGACGTGGGGTTTCAGACGTTCACATATTACAGCAGACAAGATCTTATAAGCGACGTTAAGGAGGCTTATCCCTCTATAATTGGCGCAATTGTGAGGGTCTCCTTTCTTTAGGATCGGGCATACGATACTGAGGTTCCATTCATCGGGCATGCTTTCTTCCGACCATATCATGCAGATCAGCTGGTGCATGCTCCTTTCCAACTGGTCTCCAGCTGCCTTGAAAAGTTCGGCGTCAAGGCCATCTGCACCTGCAGTCTTATTTGATTTAAGTTTGCATATTGCAAGCTGAACTTCTTCTAGGTCGGGAGGACGGCATTCTTGATCATCGTCCAAGCTGAATGGGGCAATCTGCGTGACAGCGGAGTTTGTGTCCTCATTGCCGTTAAGCAGTCTGCAAAAGTGATCTTTCCAGATCCTCAGTAGCGACTGTGACTCTATAACTATGTTTCCGTGCTGGTCTTTACAGGCTTGAGTTCGGGGTTTGCCACCCTGGCAGGATCTTTTTACCTTTTCGTTAAACTTTCTAACCTCGCTCCTGTCATGGCACCTCTCTATTTCCTCAAACGAGCGCTTCTCATGCTGCTTCTTTTTCTTTTTGAGAAGTCGGTGTTCTTCCCTTCTTTTCTCCTTGTAGATCTCGTTATACTGATCGTAAGCAGCCCTTGTTCGTTTTTGCATCAGCATTTGTCGTGCTTTTTGTTTTTGTTTACATTTGCCTGCCTGCACTGCAGCGGTTCTGATGGATTCTTGGCATTGCTGCCACTGGTCTTCAATGCTTAATGCTGACGGCATGGGATTCAAGGATAATTGAAGGGACACTCGATTGGAAAAGGCATTGGCAATCTCTTACGATTGTAGCTTTTCGACGTCATATCTCTTCACAGCGTTAGTTCGTGCAGGTCGTGAACAAGATATCCTCATTCGTACCATGCGGCTACACCAAGGTAGTGGTCCGAGTCAAAGTTGGCCCCTCGGAATGTTCGGACATCTAACATACTGGAAGAGTGCCTTGCGTCGATCGCAACATGGTCAATTTGGTTGACGGTTGATTTATCTGGGGATTGCCATGTACCTTTATGAATTTTGAGATGCGGGAAGCGTGTACTACTTACCACAAAATTTATCCCCGCAGCAAAATCGATTAGCCTCAGTCCGTTTTCGGAGGTTTTGTCGTGAAGGCTATGCTTACCGATTGTATTTCCAAAGATGTCCTCCTTCCCTAGTTTTGCGTTAAAATCGCCAAGAACGATTTTCACGTCGTGTCTAGGGCACTGCTCATATGTTTCTTTGAGGAGCTCGTAGTCTTTTTGGAATCGTCGTCTTTCTCTTCTCGTGGGGGCGTGGGCGCATATAAGGCCAATGTTGGCGAATTTAGCCTTGATGAACACTGTAACTTTGATCAAAGTTAGCCTCTTTTTTTTTAAATTGTCAAAAAGTGATGTCAAAGTTGAGAAATGAGCTTTACTGCAAAACAATTTTTTTCTTAGAATATGACCAAGAATAACACCCCAAAGGATAATCCACGAAGTACGGAAGACCATGTATAAGGCGCTTAGTGCATCAGCTGACCATCTTCTTGGAGAAAAACTTTTTACAACTTTTTTTGAAACTAAATGAGCAGTCAACACACTCCATCTTTGAAATCTTAAAAAATTGAGTGCCGTTCATTCCAGAGTATATCTGATAATGTGGAGGGACACTCTCTACTCAAATGCAACGCCTACATTAACAATAGACATGACATCAATTTGGGGGCCCCTGGTGATTGCGGGGCCCTGGGCCCAGTGGTAAAGAGGGGTCTATCTGGCTCTCTGTTAACAATTTGTTGTTCTTTATACTTTGAAATGTCTTCCTTAAATTTTCAACCGAATGACACCTGTGAACAAGGAATTGCTCTTTTTTCCCTTGTTGAAAGACTCTTCCAGCAGAAAACTTTGTTGCTGAGCGACAGCTTCACACAGTATCATTTTACAGTGTTTCATCCGAAATTTTATATATTTGGCTACCAAATGGTATTCAATGTGGGTTTCATTTACACCACTGTTGTAAGTGGCAAGGTCCCAGTCTTGTTTTTATGAATATGATGGTTAAAAGATAAGACCGTGTGACGTGGACATGTTAATCAACAGTCAAAAACTATTCTTTGGGATATCCTTAAATAGATTGCGAAATTCTAACCAAAACGCATCTTTTCCTATTACCTCAAATCCAGTTTGGACAGCATTCCACTGTAGAGTAGCCACACACATAGAAGGCACCGCCATACCGACATTAAACCAATACACACTACACCACACCATTCTATATAGCATCATTAATTTAAAGGACATCGAACTGAAACTTGAATTTAAAATGGTCGACCACGACCCGCAGTGTACTTTAATTTTTCGACAAGTGCACACTCCACTTTTAACTTTTATTTTTATTTCACTGCACCGGGGATTTCAAGTCGCGTAAGCCCTGTGCCCTATTTCACCAAAATGAAAGTTACAACCATAAATTTGTACTTGTAATCTACAATTACAAATTTGTAAACCTGTTTTTTGTTTCACCAATTACAAGATCTTATTACACAAACTTGTGATCGATTCTAATAAAGTTGTAGAAAAATGAATTGTAGGTCACAAGTGTTCAAAATTCCTGTTGCACCGGCATCAAGAATAACTTGTTATTTATAAGAGTTTTTTCACAATATTGTAGAACATTGTACTGCGTAGACATCAAAATGAACAATAGGAAATTATAATATTTGCCGTCTCTTTGATAAGAGACAAATAAGATAAATTGTTCGGAAAGTTTTCCGATTACTTGATACATTCAGACAAAGTGAGAGAATAGAAAAACATTCTTAATTTTTTGCAGTCTCAAGTGCTTCTCGTCAATACTTAGGTGGGCATTACAGTTCGGGGTGAACCTGGGCCTCAACCAACATCCTTCTATAACGATTTCGATCTCGGGCGAGCTCTCTCCAGTTTCGCACTCCAAGTCGGTTGAGGTCTTCATCCACTTGATTGCGCCACCTAAGACGAGGTCTTCCCCTTCCGCGATTTCCGATTAGCCTCCGCGCCGTACAGCAGGACTGGGATGATTAAGGTCTTATACAAGGTCACCTTGGTTTTTCTGTAGAGGGTTTTGTTTCTCAATTGCCTTCTTAACCCAAAGAAGCAACGGTTGGCAAGAGTTATTCTCCGTTTGATCTCCGCACTGATGTTGTTGTCCGTGTCTACAGCGGATCCTAGGTAGACGAAGTCCTGTACTACCTCGAAGTTATGTCTGTCTATTGTGACGTTTTGTCCAATTCGTCGATGTTCTGTGTCCTTGTTTGATGACAACATATACTTCGTTTTGCCCTCATTAACCATCAAACCCATTTTTGCCGCTTCTGTTTCAACACTCGCAAAAGCACCTATGACATCACGCTTTTTTCTTCCCATTACGTCAATATCGTCTGCATAGGCGAGTAATTGTACAGACTTTTGAAAGATTGTTCCTCTGGTGTTGACGTTTGAGTTTCTTACAATCTGTTCAAGCTTCTCGTCAATAAAGACTGGAAATATCGATGTTCTTTAAGCCAGCATATAACGTTTTCGAACATTAAACTGCCGACTGCGGTACAAACTCTATGTACGCATCCTCAAACTGTCGACTTAGATATCCCATGCATGTCGGCAACTCCATGGTATTGTCCTCCATTCCCTAGCCAACGCAAAACTTTTAGAAACTGCTGCCTTTGTGTTAAAGCAAAGTTTTTTTTTCGCTCGAGAGGGCTATTTGTGGGTCGAAATTTTTCATTAAAATGAAATAACTCAAATATATCATAGTTTATACGTAACTCAAATATATCATAGTTTATACGCAGCCGATAAATTTTTTTTTTCACTATCAAAATATCATCACTTTGGCTGTTATTGCAACTCTTTGCCTTCGTCGCAAAGACATTTTTGTAATGAAAGTAAAGAATTACAAATTTGTAACAAAAATTACACGTCTACCTTCACCTGTAGAATATTCTTACAAACCTAACAAATTTTGTAAGTCTATTTTCTTTGGTGAAATGAAAACTCACAAATTAGTGTTATATTAACAAGTTTGTTACTTGTAAAGTACAACTTTAATTTTGTATTGGTGAAACCGAAAAGGAAATTTTTCCACAAATTTCCTTTTGTAAAATACAACTGCAATATTGTAATTAACAAAGTTTGGTGAAGCAATATTTTTACAAAAACCCACAAACTTTGTTAAAAAACGCTTGTAATTACAAATTTGTCAGTTGGTGAAATAGGGCACTGATATCCCGAGGCACAGTTCTTGTAGGAAAGTAAAAATGAACTATCTAACCTATAAATCTGTTTGCCAGATATGAAAGCAAAAAAAGATTCGGTTTACTTCAGATCTTGAACACATATACTAGTTCTAGTCATGTCTACCTAAATATTACCTCCCAAACTGCAAGTCATGTGCAGTAGGAGTAACGTCATGTTTCAGCACAGATCTGATATTTAGCTCTGCACATAATATTTTAAAGAGAGAGTGATACATTGTTATGCATTTGATTCACGGATGTTTCAGCCGTGTCTTTCTATAAGGACTCACTGAAGCCCTTTCGAGACTTTGCATAAGATGATCAAAGGGAAATGCTTAACCAATTACTGAAAACTTCAATTAATTTATAATTTTGCAACAAATTTTCGAGTTTATGCGAGTATGTATTTGTTTTTGAGTACCCACTTATATGTGCAGTATACACACGATTTTTAAAGGATTTAAAGCACCCACTACTTTTCATTCATTTTCCTAGAATAAGATCCAGAACAGAAACCGTGCTTGTGCCATCCCAACATAATTCTTCAATTGAGTTCACTTCTGAAGAAACTACATAAAAATTACTTTGTGCACATTGCACAATACAAGGATAAGGATGTAGGGGGTAGGGATGTATGCAGGATCATATGCGAAAGACGTGAAATACGAATGCAAGTTTGTTAGAGTAGGTATCGTTAATTGGCAAAGGTAAATCAGTTTCATTTTGTAAGTATGTACACATAAAAAAAGGATATTAAGAGGAATTTCTGAAAACTAAAGCATTCTGTAAAGTTTGGCTCTGTATTACCAAGACGAAGTGAATTATTTTCGCTTCCAGTTTGAAAGCCAAGTTTTTTGCCGACTGAGGTAATTAGTGTGAACTATTTTATGTTTCCTTTAAAGTTAAAATGCTTGCCACAGAACAAATGCAGACAGACAGATAGACAGACAGAAGGAAATTTAACGAACGACACGATGTGTGCCGATCCCGCAGGATGCTGTTTACACATTGTGCAAACATTCCTAATTAATAAGCAACAAACGGGTTTAATGTGATGCTAGGAAAATACCGCGTAAAAGTTCTTAAAGAACAAACATATAACTACACAGCGCTGTGAAGTTACTTTTCCGTACGTACAACAAGCATATTCCTTTTGCCAAACAAAAAAGGAAGGTGATTGAAATCCCAAAAGGAAAACGTAAAAATAAAATAGTGCTGATTTTCCAGAAAGTCACAAAGTTGTATCACAGCGCGGAGAGTCGCAAGTAAGGAATTTTAAATCTATTTCCGAAGCTCAGCGTGAAGCTATATGAAGCATACTTTTCGATCAATGAATGAAAAAAAATATCGAAAATGCTTGTGGGAAAAGTTTTCAAATACGTTGTCAATTGAAATCCCTCCCCCATCCTCCCACGCCAATAATTCAAATAAAATGTTTCATCACATAAGAATAAAAATGACTTTTCACGAGAATAATCTAAAAATAAACTAAAAAGTTATTCACCAATTCGTCGATATTGTATAAACAATTTCAACAATAATTCATTCAACTGCAACTGACGTTAAGTGAGAGCACAAGTTGACATGTCAAGGTTGGGCCTGAATTGCGATTTTCGCTAAAATTTCTCGTCTATTTGTATCTGCATTCAGAATACTTTTTTACCCGTTCAATGCCAAACAGCTGACGTCTGTCTTATCGCAAAACCAAATCACTACAGTATCCAACTCACACTAAAATGAATAAAATTTAACTAATTCACCTGTGAAAGGTTCCCTCGCTGCGCTGTGTCATTTTGAATTCGGACACATCACAATGACAAATGTTCTGTTTTTTTTTTGTATTTTTTTTAAAAATATTTTGAAAGTACAATAAATCCACATTGACAAATGAGCATGCAAGACATTTGTCACTGCCCCAAAAGCCATATCGCTGTGCCATCCAGGTCCAAACTGTCTACATGGCAGCTATAGCGTTTTACGTAAATCCGTTCATCCTGCTTTATAAATGTCCATCTTCATTGCTTTAAATTATTACTGCTTTCAAAATTTGACTTAAGTTACGGAAACATAATAATTCTTGTGCCAGTCGCTACTCAAGCTCTACTCAGACTCAGAGACCGTAGTACTCGTATAGCCATAAAGTAGAAAAAACAACAAAAGTATAAATCTTTGCCAAATTGAAAAGGATGACCCTGCTGCACCCGCAGCTTCAACTAACTAGAGTCGTATAGCATTACTTGAAAAGCCCTTTCCGCCCGACTTCCCCCGGAGACTAGTCAAACACCTCATGCATATCTTGGTACTGAAGCATCATTCGAAGTGCATAAAATGCAAAGTCCTTAGCATGAACTTTTATTTTGCTGCATTTTTTTTTTTGGAAAATAAATCCCAGTAGAAGCAGGCATGAAGACACACTCATATATATGACACATGTATGAATCCATGTTACCACTTATCCTTAACGTTAGGGGCTTAGAAGCTTCGTCCATACCCCCGTGCTATCTGTTTTCATTAAAATGACTACTTCTTCAGAGCACTTTGTCGGTTTGGACGGATGGTTAACCCTGCATAATCAGGGGCTGGGGAGAAGTGGACACGCTCGCGTACGTGCATGCGGTGATGTATACAGTCATAGGGGAACAATCGCCATTTGTTTGCATAAGAAGTCAGGAAGCGTTTTTTTTCCAGTCCATGGGCGAAAAACACTGTTGCCGCATTTGGTTTTAATAAAAGAAAAATGATTTTTTTAATTTTCCAATACTCATGGTAGGTAGGACAGATGGTAATACTCACAGTAGGTAGGAGGTAGATTGGGGTTGTGGGATGAAAAAGTGAATTAAAACTAATGAAAGAAGGAACTCCAAATTGGTGTTTTTATCATATATGCTTCCTTGGTTTTTGGGTTTCTGTCTCAGTGCGTCCCGATTTATGGGGAATTATTTTATCTAGTTGGGCTGGTAGAAATTTTCAGGATTTTTTTTTTGGAAAGTTCTACATTCTCAAATCACTAATCTTTGATAACGACCTCAGAGCTTATCCAAATTCTATTTAATATCTTAGAAAATGTAAGAAACCACTAGATTTGCTACCATTCTTAAGTTATGATGATTTGAATCCAGATAAAGGCTGTTCATAAAGTTATTAGTCATAATATTTACGATGAATTAAGACGAAGAACCATTTCAAAATTTACAATTCACAATATATTATCTGGTCCTTGCTTGTAAAAACTTGTATAAAAAATCTGTCCCAAGCTCATAGCTACTGTTGTTTTCAGTTTTATGAAGAAGTAAATAAGTATAAAGCAAAAACTCCCAATGTATAAGCAACAAAAGAAGCAGGCAAGTATAACAACTGATGTTCGTTGTCGGCTATTGTTAAGCGCCCGTCAACCTAATGACCATAGCATAGGCCTTAATTTTAAATGTAACGAGTCATTCCTTAGCCGTACAGCACGAATGTGGAGTGCTTTATTCATAGCTCCGTTTTACATTTAGTAAGACCTCAAAACGATGTAAATTCTTTTTTTAACCCTCCCTTACTTTCATATGGCTTGCATTTTGCCAAGGGATAAGGCTTTTCAAATAAGTGTGGAGATGCTGTTGAAAATGAAAACATATAAGATGCAATACGTTGAATGACACTAGTCTCACGTTGATATCATTTTCGGCTCTCGAGATCATTGAGAAAACATAAGCAAAACTAGTTTAGGTTTTTGAGTTTTTAGTTCTCCTCAAAAGTGGCTGAGCCGATTTTGCAGAAGAACTAATCCGCCTTACATTACCGACGCATCGATACCATTGTTGGTTCTCAAGATAACCGAAAAAAACAAAAATGCATTATAATAATTTTTTTTTTTACTAGGAATTCAAAAATAACTCATCTAGCACGATCTTATTTCGGGATATCAATCTCAATGCATCAAAAGTGACACGCAAATAAGTGGGAAAACTGAAATTCCTCTGAGATCAAGATGTTTGCGGGGCGATTAACATAAAAAAAGATCTCAGTACAAGGTGTTTCGAAAAAGATGCTGCAAAAGCTTAAGATGAATAGACTTAGTCAAGAAGAAAATACAATTGTATAGGAGGAGAGTCTACCTCCCACCGGTTAGACAGATGAAGCCGATTTATAAAAAATAGATTTGATATAAAAGAAAATTAATGAAAATCATCTAAGCCAATAACTACCACTTACTATAGTGTCTCTGAAAGAAGATTTAGTGAATGAGTATTGAGTAATCTAGTCTCAAAACAAAATACATTTTATACATTTTAAAAAAATATTTACAAAATTTTGTTTTGAGTCAATCACCGGAAACCGAACTTGCTCCGAAAATAAATTCCAATTGGGAGGAAACTCACAGGAATTGACTTTCTGATAAAGTACTTTTCATTTTTATATAATTTTTCAAAAACTAAGAAAAATTTTCTTGTTCAGTTTTTCTGTGTTTGACTCAAAAGACATCGATTATTATTTATTTAATGAAAATGTGACCCTTAAAGAAGAAAAGCTTTGTAAAAACTTTATTCAAAGATAAAAATTTGATTTCTTTTTTTTCCCTTTTTTACTTAAAGACGTGAGTGACTTGAACCAACATGTTAATCAAAGTTAAAGCTTGGAAAAAAATTAATATATGTAGTAGTTAGTGGCTTAGTTGATTTTTCATAGTCTTTTTTTTTTATAAAATTAGGTAGATTTTTTATTAAAATGCCCCTCCGATGGATATAAGCCCCCTCTTCCGTACGATTTTTTTTCTTGTCTTGACTAAACAAATACATCCTAAGCTTTTGTCGCATCTGATGCAAAACACCCAGTGTATGTGCTATTTATGATCTCACCTTCAAATTTTGAAAGAGAAAGGTGGTGGAAGATGGGGAAGATTTTTTTCGGTTGTAATTTATTTAATTTAATTTGTGGTTTCATGCCGGAAAAAGTGCGTGTATTTTGACCACTATCCGATATAAATTTTCATATTGAGAATTCATTTTTGTGTTTAATATTTACGTGCCAGCACATGTTTGCGTGTGAACGTTGTTGAGCTTTTCTTGGGAACAAATAGTGACACTAACACTGGTTAGATCTTTTTTGACGAATATAATTACAGAACGATGCGATTTGGAAGTGTACATGCGATTTTATAATTGAAAAATTATTAAATGATTTGATGTGCCATTCCTCAATTCATTCATCCGAAATATCCCATATGGTAGTAATATTAATTTTTTTTTTAATTTTTTTTTTTAAATATATTTGTAACTTTACTAAAAATATGCGTCCGCATTGACAGCAGGGGTAAAATTACCGTATCAGTGACCGAGTGAGTGAGTGCTACTTTTCTTTCAAAGCTCGTTCTGTATTACACAACATCAGTGATCAGTCTACTGCTCAAATACCAAAATTGATGAGATAATATCGAATTGTAATACTAAAGTGTTCGTTAACGTGTAATCCAGTCATGTATAACTCGATCACGTCTGAGGTGATTCGGCCCTAGGACTTATTACATGATCATATGAAACGAACAGAAATCTTTTTTGAGCTCATTGTAGATTGTAGATATTTCAAAGACCAGTGTCAAATTTCATCTAGATCAGTTGAGTAGTCCTCGAGACAACTGTTTGGGATGTGGTAATTGGCGTAAAATTAAGAACTTATAGTTACTATTTCAAATAAATTTGCTTTGATTCCAATTCCACTGATGAAAATAACATCAAACACAACTCAAACAATGAATACTTTCGTTATTGGTTTTGATTTTTCGATATTTCAATAGAAAAAATTAAAGAACAAAATCTAACGGTATATTTCACTTTGAGGTAAAAACCTTCCAAAGCCATAAGAATATGCTTTTATGAAGCCTCCGAATGATATTAACAACCATGTGCCCATATGTTGACCTTTTCTCCAAATTGAAATAAAACCCCTTATTCCTATTTCGTTTTCTTTGGGAAATAAAATTCACGATCCTGATTGTCTCGTTATGCCCCTGTTGTGATGGATAGCATGTCCGCCTGTTAACCCAGATGTTCGTGGTTCGAATACGAACAGAGGCAAAAATGTTTTTTCCACGGGTATCGCCTTTGGCGAGCAAGCACGGGTATCGCCTTTGGCAAACCCTCCGCTAAAAAATTCATTGCCATGAAAAGCGCTGTCTCGACTAGCCGTTCGCAACCGGGCATGGTTGTGAGAAATGAGCTAGGCCCCAGAGTTCCGCGTTCTGTTGTTCCTTGTTCCACTTTTCATATGGGTTTAATAAAAATTTAGATGTCTGACTTTTTCCTGATGTTTTTTGACGATTACTAACTCCAAAACAAAATGTTTTGAAGTAGTCTGCTTTTCGATCAAAAACATTCAATCGCCTATACACTTTTACAAATGTACAAATTACTGTACAATGCAACTTAACAACTTCTTCAACCGAAAGCTTCAATAACTTATAACTCTCAAAATGCGCTTGAAAAGATTTTAATTAACTCAAGAGTAAAGTGTAAGTTGGGATGGAACTTCAATTGACGATTTGATCAAGATTCGAGGGATAACTGAAAATCAATGATTCCTAGGTATTAGGAAAATTGCTACCAAATTGACCATGAAAAGCTACAAAAGTGGAAGCGTTTCTGATAAAACCCATTGCCAGTCATTTATGTCGCTTTCCATTTTAAAAGCTAATGAAACACCCAATATTATTGCCTATGTGTGAGTGAAACACCTATGGCTCTTAAAATTTTTTTGAAGAAAGTTGTCTTTTTGAAATTTGAGTAACACATTTTAGCGCTTCTTGAGTTGATTCTCACAGTGGCTGTCACTTTTCAGAATCATGAAAAGTGATCATTGTGCATCAATCGAACGGTTTGAGAACGCTCCTAGACGCTCCTGGACGGTCTTTGTCGTCCAATGGAAAGCGAAATTAGTCTGTCTCTTAGTTTTAGATCAAGTTTCATTTTAACACATCCTTATTCATGATAACTGGTTATTCCAATGGCAGTCTCTCACTGTTTCCCTCATTTATTTTTAATTTTATATATAGTTATTTTTATTTCGTCAAATATTTTCATAATAGTTTGTCATCGCACATTTTAAATTTTCAGAGATTTGGTATAATATACCTTTCAGCTATAACATTATCTAATTTTTTTAAGAATTTTTATTTTATACATTATTTTAATTTAGGAGGAAAGACGAGTAAAACCCCCTATCAGACAAAAAAAGCATATAGCGTTACGTATACGCATGTTATGGCAATAGTAAGCCATGTATATAATTTTTATTTTTATTTGCATTGAGTATGCAAAAATTAAATAAATGAATAAATAAATAAATAAATAAATAAATAAATAAATAAATAAATAAATAAAAAAAAAAATATATAAGTAAATAATAAATTAATACATAATTAACAAATTAATAAATAAATAAGTAGATAAATTAAATAAATAAATAAATAAATAAATAAATAAGTAAATAAATAATAAACAATATAAACAATATAAACAAATATGTAAACATAAACATAAATAAATAAGTTAACAAAATAGGAAAAGTGAATTAATAATAAATAAATAAACAAATAAGTATATAAAATAATCAGTAATAAATAAACAAATAATTATAATTGTATAAATACCTAAACAGTCTTATATTTGATTTAATAATTAGTTTTAACAAACATTTGTGTATCACAGAATTTCACATATTATTTGCATAAAAGACAGAAACATAAAAAGATGTGTGCGCTTATCACAGATTAGAATATAGTTGATTAATCAACGGATTTATCAACACAATCACAACTGTTCCTGAATTTAATTTTTAGCTTTTCTATTCGGTCAGAAATCAATTCTACATTAGCTCTTCTGTGAAGATCTAGGGTGGAATAATGCCACGGAAGATTAAACATCATTTTGAGTATTTTATTTTGAGATATTTGAAGTTTTTTTTATGTGACATTTAGCACAATGTCCCCAAACCGGGCACGCATACAGTAACAACGCTTGGAAGATAACTTTTTGTATAATAATTTTATTTTCGATAGATAACTTCGAGTTTCTATTAATAAAAGGGTAAAGTAATCTAATGGCAATGTTTACCTTATTCAATGTTTTAAGTACGTGGTCACTGAATGTAAGTTTTGAATCAAGGTGTATACCGAGATACTTAACTGTACGTTCCCAAGGAATTTTTGTGTCAAGTACTTCAAGCTCTGTGCTTGGAATGTAACAAGCTTTTCTTTTTCTTGAAAAAAAGATTGCTTGCGTTTTTCTTGCATTAAGCTTAATTTTCCATTTCTTGTAGTACTGTTCCAATGAATTTATCGCAATTTGAAGATTCCTCTCGATATCAAGAGCGAATTTATGCGATGTAAATATTGCAGTGTCATCGGCAAATACAGCTATATCACAATTTGTTGCACAAGGAATATCAGACGTGTACAAATTAAACAAGGATGGACCAAAGACTGAACCTTGGGGGACACCAAATTCAAAACGGATTAAACTAGAAACACCACACTTAGTTTTAGATCAAGTTTCATATTAACACATCCTTATTCATGATAACTGGTTATTCCAATGGCAGTCTCTCACTGTTTCCCTCATTTATTTTTAATTTATTCTTAAAAATTTACGGGATAATAATTGGAGGATCTAGATCATATAAAATGGTATTTGGAACCTTCTCAAACTTTAGGTCTAAGCCTTATGATCATTGTGTCAACCAAGTTGGCAGCCATGTTCAAAGGTTTGCTGTAAAACAATAGAAATAATACTATATTCACGTTAATGTAATGATTTGAATGTGACTGCAGTGGTGCAGTAAAACGTTTATCGACGACAACGACAACGACGGACGATGGAGTTTAAGACAAGAGGACACCAAGGACGACAATGCCAGACCAGGGTATTGTCTCCCAGAGAAAGTGAGCTTCCGTGCCGGAAGGAAATCGTATTCATTGTGTGCGCACATACTCAGTCTTTAATGAGATCATGTGCGTCTTAAGTCGATGTGTTCTGACGCTGTCCTAAATCGTCGTTTTGTTCCTACTTTTTTATTTTGAATTGCTTTGCTTTGCCTTATCTTCCTTGCCCTGCATCGTTCATACGAATGTGTACTACACAAGCTTCGTTCTCCAAGGACTCAAAAGAATTGCAAATAAATTGTGTTATATTCCTCGGGGAATGTTCTTCTTCTTTAAAAATGACAAAAAAAGGGCACAAAAAAAAAAAAAACACTGTGGGAGGCACACCACCCCATTGGTTCGGTTTGGGTCCTGTTTTTCATTCAGCCGGTGTGTTTTGTGTCTGTCTTCGCTTCTATCTGTCACAAGTGCTGCTTCTCATTAATTTCAAGGATGCACTTGTAACTTTGGAAAAACTCACTTTGGGATTTCAAAAGAACAAAAAAAAAAGAACTTGGTTTTTTGTAAGGAGGATCCATTGATTTGTTTGGATGCTATGCACAACGAAGGGATGGGATGCACTTCTGCATGCATAAATAAGCAATGTGTTTGCATGAAACCGTCATCAGTCAAATCAACGGGAATTAATTGGAAATTCCCATACTATTGCGCATAGAATGGTCGTGGTTCTCTTTTTGTTTTTCAATGTTATCGAGCAGAGATAAGCTGAAGTATTTATTTCATTTTATTTAAAAAAATGTACATAATTAAAAAAAACTTTGTTTCTGAATGTTGCTTTATTTTTAGGTGATTTGTTGTAGGTGTAGCTTTTTTACTTGCAATAGGGCTGTAGGCAAGTCAGGGCTCACATATTTGATATTCGATATGCATGAGTTTAGCCCCGATTCGCTGTCTTTTTGTTGATTTGAATTACGTGTATCCAAATATTTAAATAAAGTAATAAATTAATTATACGAAACCACTTTTTTCAGAGGTCAATAAATATATTCATCAAATATTTTGATGTCATAAATTTGAACTAACTTCAAAGTGTACCACCTAAATATTTTATTTATCAGTTTATTCAGTTTAAGGTTACTGCTGCTTTTTTGGGGGAGCATTCCCAAAAGGAGTTCGCTAATTTTAGATCATTTTTTCAGAATAAATAAACTAGTATTTTTTAGGTTTTCGTTTTATTCATTAACCTGTAATTTTTTGCTTTTGAATCCTTTTTTCAATACTAGCTATTTGTTGAAGGCAGAGGCGGATAGTTTTGTTTTGCAATTCCATCACGTTTTCATAATGAAAATGAGTAAGGGGATAAAAAATTAGTTTAAGGAAAATCCATTTGTTTGTTTTTCGCATGTCTGTTTTGTGTGTGTGTGTTCTATCGGAGGAACGTTTTGAGTTGACTTTCCAGATTTAGAAAGAATTGTGAATTAGTGGTTTTGTTTCAGTGCTTATTCTTTTGAATTTGTCAATTATTTTACAAAAGAGTTAAGCATGGGAATTTTCTTTTTTCAATTTTGGGTTTTTTTTTTTATTATTGTTTTGTTCATCTGAAAAAAATAAAAAAAACTCTATGTTTATCAGGCATTTTCTGAAAAAAAGTAGTCTCAAAACTTTGTTTCGGGAAGAAAATTTAAACACCACTTAAAATTGCAAATCTGACAACTCTAAACTCATGGAAGCTCAACTTAAATACATTCTTAGAGGTTGTTATTTCTACAAAAAATTAAGTCTAAGATTAGTCTTCGATTTGCCAATCCTTGTAGAGAATTTATTCAAGTTTTTGAAACCAACCACAAAATTTCTGTGTGATCATTGGTTTCTGAGATATTGATAGTCAAAAACAAAATTATCTTTTTCCATTCAAATACCGATATCTCAGCGAGCAATGCCTGTATCGAGATTTGACCTATCCGGTCCATATAGAGGTTAAGTCGAAACAATTTTTTCCACGTTCGCAGATTTAAAAAAAAATCAAAAAAATTTCGAGGTTTTCTTAGAGTACTCGAAAAATATTTTAAAAAAAAAAATTTTAAAACTCAGATTCGAAAATAAGACACTTAGAGCTACAATTTGCTTCTTTTTTTTTGCTGTACAACCATTTTTGTATAAATTACAGCCTGTTGAAAATCCCCCAAAAATTTGGATTTTTTTTCTGCTCCCTTAATTTTAGTGCGAAGTGTAGTTTAAACTAAGTTATGCTGCTTCTTTAGAAGACCTTAGATCCGCTAAGCCTACCTAAGCCTATGACAAAAAGCACCCTCACACTAGCTTTGCTTGTCTTCTCATTAATACTCACATCTCTCAAAACAAAAGAGTTTTTTGATATAAGAGCCCACACTTGAGTTTTGAAAATCAGGCAAGCAGCGTATCATTTGACTATGGATATGACGTTGGATACATTGCTTCCAAGGCATAATCTGCGATAAATATATCTATATAACAGTGCAGAATCCGGGCCAAAAATTTTTTTGGGAAAGCGATCGATGATGTGGGGACTGGGGAGTGGTAATACTTTCGTGAAGAGCAATGGTATGAAGCAGTAAAATTGCTACAAGTCGAAATACGTACAAAATTACTAGAAATTCTCAAGAAATTTTTAAACTCATTATGTCTTTAAAAAATAAAAATTCGTGTTCAAGTGATGGTATTACAAATACATCACTTGAACACGTGACTCAAAAAAATTGTGTTTTATATAAGTGATATACTTTGTTACTTATTTAACATGTGTATATATAGCGGCTGCTTTCCTCAATCACTTAAGTAAGCAGAAGTTGTTCCTCTTTACAAAAAAGGCAACCGTAAAGATGTTCAAAACTACTGGCCTATTTCTCTACTTCCGACTTTCTCTAAAATATTTGAAAAGTTTTTAAAATCAGGTATGGTTTCTTTTCTCAATAAGCACAATTTCTTCTCTAACAATGAATTCGGTTTTAGGTAAGGAAAATCTACAGAAAATGCCATTCTCAGATTAAGGTTTTAATTCCTCTAAATTTACTATGGCTCTTTTCATTGACATGTCAAAAGCCTTTGACTTGGTAGACCACAAAGTATTACTTGATAAACTATACTGGTCTGGTTTTAGATGTAAAATTCATGATTAGTTTCATTCTTATCTCAGTGGTAGGACTCAAGCAGTGAATATTGATGGAAAACTAAGCAATTGCCTTACATTAAAGAATGGTGTCCCTCAAGGGTCTGTTCTTGGACCGATTTTATTTTTAATATTATATTAATTCACTTTTCGAGTGTGGTTTGCTTTCCATAAGCTCATCATCAGCGATAAAACTAAATTAATGTATTTTAAAATGACTGGATCTATAAGTGATGAATTTAATCTATATTTACATTCTTTTGACTTCAAAAAGTTGAGTGTACATTTACACAAATGTTGCAAAAATAACTTCAACGAATCAAATCAATGTTCTCCAAATTGTGTTAAAATAGAAACTGTCAATGAATACAAATATTTAGCTGTTGTAGTTGATACAAATTTAAGCTGGAAACCTCATATCCAAACAGTTAAATCTCACTTATTGCGAGTTACTCGAAAGCTCTATCTCCTTAAACCTTATTGCTCTAAAAAGTATTAACAATGATTTACTATAGCCTTGCAAATTCTAAATAACAGTATGGTATAACGGCCTGGGGTGGTGCTTTTGAAAATGCAACAATCGGTTTGCTAAAGGCTCAAAAATGCTTAATCAGAATAATATCTGGTAAAAACCGTCTTACAAATAGTTGGCCTTTTTTCACAGAATTACAAATTCTTCCTTTGAGAAATCTCTATGTATTTAAAGTCCTAAGAGAATTCTTTCAACAAAGTGGTAACATCCCAAACAGGAACTCGAAATATTCGCATCAAAGAACTAGCTTTTGTTAGTGTTCCATTTCCTCACAAAACCAAATATGCTCTTGGAGCTGTTACTGTATATCACAGTTACAGCTCCAAAATGTTTTAATAAACTTCTACCTGAGATAAGGAAAACTTACATTTTCGAATCGTTCAAATAAAAAAGTAAAATATTGGCTTTTCATATCGATTTAACTAGCATTGAAACAATCTTTCGTTAACCTAATTATGTAGTTCTTGCATTATATTGTTGTTTTTCTTTCTTGAATTCATTCTTTTTTTTAATAAAATTCGTAGTATGCAATTATAAATTAAAATTTTAATTATAGAAAAATATACTTCAACCTTTCACTTTGTTTAATATAAAAATTTCAACTGGTACCCCACATCAGCTTTATTAATTATTAAATATGCTTTTCTTAAATTGTAGCATTCAACATTAACTTCAAGAAGTTAGAGTTTGCTAACTATCATTATATTATATATGTATACAAGTTTGCTTCAGTGATTTACACTTAATTAATAAGAATTGATGAATTAAAATAAATAAATAATATTTCTGCGCTTCAAACTTCGAACGCACAAGGACAACATGCAACTACTGGCATCACACAAAAATAAATGAGGAGCCATACCGAGCAAATTATTTGCGTGTATCTCTAAACTTCAAAAAGGTGAACAAAGCACACGAGAGCCAGTTGTTATGCATGATATCATGAAAAACAAAGATTTTCATCAAGAGTCACTAATCTTCTTACTATAGATGCTGTCTATAAGTTTAATCAAAGGTTGGGTAGGTATCCCTTATCTGAGCCAAAACAAAAACCTGTGATTATAAAAACACCTCTCCTTTTCAATATTTTATTAAGCAAAAGAACACAGCTTGTGCCAATGTAAGATGAAACAAATATCTATTCATACACACACAGTAGAGGTCACAACTAAACCAACCCATTTTCCCAGTAAAGGCGTTTATTTCCAGACGAACAGTTCACTAGGTTTCGCAACCTTCAAAGAACATCGATGCCGAATAAATTGTAAAAGGCTCTTGCAACCCAAGTGCGGACCAGCCAGCAATAGATAGAAAAGCCCTAACATAGGAAAAGAGTCACCTCTTTGTATTCCTATAGAAGCACATCGATTAGTAAAATCACTTGATTTGAAAGCAATGTAGCAGTTTAAACTCGATTTTAAAAGAGCACTCCAACGGACCCACCTACCTACCTACATATACGGTTAATACCTCACAACCTAATTCTCTAAAGTTGTATAGAAATCGAAGCCCCACCGGATGGCTTTGCTTTTGTTCACTAGAGGGTAAAGTTACCATTAGACAACCACATGCCCGGGAGTTAATTTATTGAAGGATAGATGCAGGCTTCCTATGTACGTGTAAGACACGCATGTATATAATATATATGTAGTTTAAGTTTCCCATATGGTGAAAACTCTCAGGTTGAGAGAACGTTTTTATTTTTACTATGTTCTGGTGCTTTTTTTTGCAGTTTTTCTTTTTTTGTTACCGTGGTCGTGTGAAGCTTGGTGGATTTTCTCTTTTGAAATCAAAATATCTGTTGCAGATTTCACACATGTTCACTGGTTTACGATGTGGCTTGAGCTTATGGGTGCGGTTAAAACTGCATTATTGATTCTGGTGAATATCGTTTACACTTCAGCACATATTGTTGCACATGGACCTGTACTCGGCGACAATTTTTTAAGGCTGATGTGAAAGAACCTATTCATAGGACACATAAAAAATGTCTACTTAATAAAGGGAAAGCTAAGTACCTTGGCAGGAAGCTTAGCCTTTTTAAGGTGGAGAGTATATTTGAAAGAAAATATACTCCGAGAAGCTTATAGTGCTTCCATAATCACTCACTTGTGACAAGAAAGAACTAACGATTTTAAGTGCCAAAAAGAAAGGACAGCTGGGACTCTATTTGATGCTGACTGGTGGTCCTTGAAGGAATAAAACGGATTTCAATGCAGGTAAAAGGACCAGACTGAGAGACCTAGAGTCTGATTTCTATGGAAAGTATACTTGCTTTCAGCAGCATAAGCCTGAGTATTTTTCTAGCAATGAAGGAGCTAGACAATCATTTCCAACAAATTTATTATGACCAAATGGAAACTTGGCGTCCGAGGCACAAAGGACATGCCATTCTGTCGGAACCAAACGCTGTCGACGCCGCGCCGATCTGAAAACGTTAGAAATGGGTTGATTGAGGGTTGCCATATTTCGAAGGTTAAATCGACACACCCTATAAAATTAACTCCTTCTAAGAGCTAGTCGTGAGTGTCCAAGCTTTGCGCACACTGTGTAAGAAGCCCACGAAGAATACTTTTTTGACGAACTGGGCGACATCTATATCCTTCCTCTGAATAACATTCGGAAGTACGTTCAGGGTTCCAAATGGTTCGAAGTGAGAATTTCAAGCTCAATAGCTTAGTCATCAACAACCACCCACCCTTTTATCGCCTTCTTTTGTCCTTCTTTCTCCGTTTTTCCGGGGAGCACAAGGGATTTTTTGAGATCCGAGTGAGGTTCTACTATTTGTTAATGTTAATTTTGATGTTAGTACCAATGTTGCACAAACTTACTTTTAGAGCGTTTTTTAACCCGCCATTGGTGACGTCAATTTGACTTTCATCGTTGGTAACGCCGGTCCCACGCACCAGGGTTTTCTACTTAAGTTTTTTTCAATTCGAGTTATTGATAAATAATTTTTTTTTAATATTTATGCTCTTTGATAGTAAAACAAAGATATTTTATCAACATAAGCTCTTTTATTTCATTATTAATAATTTAAAAAAAAATTATTTATAGTATTGAAAATCACATTGTCTTTGGACATACATTTTTATAAATTAAGAAAAAAACAAAAAAAAACACATATTCACCTTAAAAAGTTTAGTCTATTAGTCTTTTGACATTATGAACTTTCATAAAAAAACAAAAACTGGTGTCCTTTCAAATATAAAATAAGAAAAATAACATCTCAAAAAATGCTATTCTTCAGCCAAACAGTCTGTGCAACAGGGTACTACATGTTGAAGGAACAAATATTTTCGACATTTATGACAAAAGTACTAGGTCTTCCTATTTTTCTTCCATCCCCACTCAAAGCACCGGCCATTTCTTGAAGGACCAGCAGTCCCAGGTACATCATCCAACTTTAAAATCTCTGATAGTCTTTGTCTCACAGACCGTGGTTTCTTTACTTACATACTTGGGGACACACGGTCTCACGCACCGGGTTAGTACCAAAATTACAAAACGTGTGCTCGCTAAGACTTTTCCCCGTATAAGCTGATGATGGGGGATGTGTAATGCGGCAGCTACTCGAAACTACAGCTAAAATGGATGACGGTGGATAAAGTTATTCAAGTTTTTAATGACACCCGGACAGACACATAGGACACCAATGGCGGGTTAAGCATTCCGAGTATGAGGTTGTTGGGTTATCATCACCACCAAACCAGCCAGGAATAGGTTAAGAAAAGAGAAATTGTTGTTGAAGTGTCTAATGAATGTGATACCCGTGACATCGTCGTTGACCGCCGTCCGTCGTGAATACTGGTGGCGCTTCTGATGGTCTTACCTAGGTGTGGCCATCAAATAAGTTTACACGCAGATCTCCATACAGCGGCTTGTAATTTGCACCCACTTGCACAGTCTGTTTCGGAGAACAAAACCAGTCATAGAGAATGCTGGCATGTAGTTATTACCAAAGAAAGACGATCTCAGCTTGATGTCCAGGATCCACCCCATGTTGAAAACAAATAAATAAATAAATAGGGTGGCGCAACAGAGCGAGGAGCCCCAGGGCCTAGCGCATTTCTCACAACCATGCCTTGTGAGGGAATGGAGAAAACCTTCAATTTTCTGTAGATTCCGAACGGCTTATCGAGAAAACGCTTTTCAAGACAATGAATTTATTAACGGAGAACTTGCCAATTCCTCACGAAAGGCGATACCCGTGGAAAAACATTTTTGCCTCTGTTGGGATACAAACCACTAACCTCTGAGTTAACAGGCAGACATGGTA
The DNA here is from genome assembly GCA_949752695.1 of Melanostoma scalare. Classification (NCBI taxonomy): domain Eukaryota; kingdom Metazoa; phylum Arthropoda; class Insecta; order Diptera; family Syrphidae; genus Melanostoma; species Melanostoma scalare. Next base: position 53,725,537 of record OX456985.1, read on the forward strand.
ACCACTACGTCATGGGTACCACGTTGAAAAAGTAGACTGAAAAATCTCGCAGCGGTTGACACATTAGCACCATGGCGATCATTTTTGTAATAGGAATACAAAATACGAGGTGGCAAAGTTGATATTCGGATAGAGAGAAAGTCTATAAAACTGTCAATTTTCAAAACTCCCGGCAACCAACATTGCTGTTTTACGGACTTACGCCAAAAATAATAAAATAGTAAGCACTAGCCGCAAACTATCACAACAGGTTATTTTAAACTAAAATACATTAATAGCAATTAAAAATAGCGGTTGCCTGGGAATTTTTCCTGAGTTTTGAAAATTGGCAGTATTATAGATTTTAATGTGCTCTATTCGAATTTCAACCTTGCCACCTCGTATTTTTGCCACTCGCACCGCCATATTGGAAAAATGGCGCCCAAAATCAGTTTTCAGGAAATATCCGAACTCACTCCGACTCATTTTACGATACAAATAGTCATATACAAAATGAAACTAGAGACAATTTACATATCTATTTTTTTTTTAATAAAGTCAATAGTTTTGATGTACAAGCGCCGCAAAGTGCACTCTAACACTCGTTTTGTTAAAAAAAAACTAGTTTCCATACCACCCTGAGGTAGAGTAAGCGGCCTATAATTTAATAACTCGATACTCGAAATCAAGTACAATCCTCGCCTCGCTGTTCGCGACGCACCAGGTGTTGCGAATTCATTGTCTGTACTAGAAATCAAAACGTCACAGACCAGAATTTCGTCTACAATGACAATGGCATTGTCAGTTTCATCGCAATCCTCTTCGTTCGACCATACGTCTGCTCAAAACTAGTCTCGGTTTCTTCTTCATCACCGCTGTTTTGTGATGCGAATTAGCACAAGTCCTGTTCAAACCAACTTTTGTAGGTACATCTACAAGCTTTCAGACATCCTTTTTTGCATTTGCACAAATAAACTTAAACAGGTTTTCCGGAGCTGCGGGCTCGAGTGTAGTGACAGGAATTACCATGTTTTTATTTTGTCCACCCCCATTGCTCTGCATTTATGTAGTTCATTCCCGTACCACGGTGATAAATACGGAACGAATGTTGTCGAGCTGCTGCTTCTGTTGGTGGTAACGAAGCAATTTTAGACTTACTTTTATATGCTGATGTTGTGAAGCATGCATATCTGTAGTTGTTCAAATATATATTACTAGTTGTACCCGCGACTTCGTCCACGTGGAATCGTGACCTACGGCAGCACTTTAAAATTTTTAAGCTACTTATTTTGCAAATAAGACATATTCATGCGTTTCATTAAACTATTGTTATATTATGTTATTTCAGTAAATTTTTCAACATGACGTTCTTACACAGTCATTACCGATTGCCAATATTTATTTGAAGATGAAGATAGACATTTCTTCTCAGATCAACTGTGTAATCGACAATTTGACAGAAATCACCTCATGGTGAAAGAACCTTTGAAATCGGTCCGGTAGCTTCAAGGTTCCCGTTTTCGTTTCCTTCTTCAGGCTCAAGACTATCTCTGCACCGAAATTCATAGAAATAGGTTCAAAAGTTTGGGCAGTAGATGGTAACAAAGAAAAACAGACAGACGGAGTTGATTTCGGACTTATAATGTTAGTAAGTACTTCCGTTCCCATGGGATTATGGGGATAAATTAATTGAAAAGTTAAATGTTACTTTGAGAGTGTAGCATTCTAACGGGGAAATAATTCTTGAAATCAGTTCAGTAGTTTCTAGGTTCCCGTTTACGTCTGCGTTCTTGTGGGAATACAGAGATAACATATATAGCCTATGCTCATCTTCAGGCTCAAGACTATATCTCTGTACCAAAATTTATATAGATAGGTTTAATAGTTTGAGCGTTTTTTGATAACAAATAAAAATAGACAGACAGATTTTATTTCAGACTTATGACATTAAATAAGACTCCCATTCCCGAGGGAATATGGTGACTGTTCCCGTAGGAATATGGGGATGAATTAAAGTTTATGTTACTCAGGGATAGTGAAGCATTCTATCGGTGGAAAAATTTTTGAAATCGGTGTTGTAGTTTCTAAGTTCCCGTATACGTTCCCGTTCCCGTGGGAATATAGGGATAAAATATATAGCCTATGTCCTTCCTCAGGTTCTGAACAATCTTTGTACGAAAATTCATTTTAATCTGTTCATTAGTTTTAGCGGGAGGTGGTAACATAGAAAGGTGAGCAGACAGAGCTACTTTTGCAGTTATAATAATAGTGAGGACCGGTTCCCGTGGGAATATTCGATTGAAATAAAGCCTATGTCCGTCCTTAAGTTCAGAACAATCTTTGTACAAAATTTCATTTAAATCGGAAATTCTAATTCCGATGAAACGCTTACTTACGGTACTGATCATTAGCACATCGGCATCTTCCGTGACTTGTTTGATCATGAAATTTTCAGCTTCAAATTTGGTCTTCAGCATTCCCATAAGACGATTTTTGTTTGTATCATTGCCCAGGAATTTATTTTGTGACACAGTCGGCATCATTGTCTCGTCAAAAATATGTCTACTAAAGCAGTTTTCCGTGATCCACGTAAAAAAAAAAAATGCGCCGCTTACTCCAACTCAAGGTGGTGAGGAAAAAAAAACGTGTGTTGGAGTGCAATTTGCGGCTCTCGTACATCAAAATTATTGACTTTATTAAAAAATAGATAGATAGGTATGTAAATTTAAGGAAGTTGTCTCTAGTTTCATTTTGTATGTGACTATTTTTATCGTTAAATGAGTCGGAAGGGAGAGATTCCCTGAAAACTAATTTTGGGTGCCGTTTATCCAATATTTATTTGTTCTGACGTCTTGAAATTCGGATAGAGCACATAAAAATCTATAAAATCGCCACTTTTTAAAACTCCCGGAAAACTTTCCAGCAAAACTACCAAATGACTGTACTATAAAGAGATGATGCACTTAAATTTTTTGCGTAGAAATTAAATATCTGCGCACACTGAACCAAAAAGGTACACAAAATCAATGTAAATTGACATAATTTTTATGTAGGAAATCATGGAAAATGGTCCAAACACAAAATTCATTAAAAATAAGTATTTTTGTTCATACCTATATGAACGAATTCATAACAGTATGAATGTTACTTAAAACATAGGTATTTGTGCTTAACTTTTATGACCTTTGTTCTTGAACCATCAGTCACTAAATTATGTAAGATGTAAGAAATAGTTCATTAAATTTAATACTTTTGCATAAAAGGAATGAATTTTTCTTAATATCTCATGAATTTTTTCACTGATTTCAATTAAAAGCGCAAGAAAAGTTTCATAAAATTTAAGAATTTAACATTATTTTTAAGAACTTATTCATAAAATTCTATGATTTTTTCATAAATTTAAGCTAAAAGTATAAGAAAATGTTAGTAAATTTTATGAAACAATCATTCCTTTTATGAATTATTTGATTAAATTATATGTTTTTCTTCATAAATTTCTCTTTGTTACTTAAGAAATGTTACATAAGCTTAAGAAAATAATCATTCTTTTAATTAATTGTTTCAGGAAATTTTAAGATTTTCTTCATAAGTTTTATGAAATTTATGTTCTTTTTATGAATTGTTTCATTAAACTTTATGGTCTTTTTCATATATTTCAGTTGGAAACTTAAGAAAAGTTTCCTAAATTCAAGAAATAAAAATTCTTTAAATGATCTATTTAATGAAGCTGTATGATTTATTTCATAAAAATTGATAACATTTTTCATAGGATGTAAGCAAACTATGAAACCTATAATTATTTTAAAAATCTCTTTAAAATTTCTTAAGTTTTTTTAAAATTTTTTAAATTTTTTAGAAATTTTGTGTTCATACATTTACCTTTCTTTATTCTTAGTTTGGAAATAGGACAACTTGAAAATTGCCAATAAAAACCCTTAAATAAAGACAATTTGTTTTATTTATTAGTTTATTATTTATAATAGTAACAATTAGAATTAATTGTAACAGTAAATGTATCGTCAAGTTTTGACAAAACAAAGAATTAATTATTTGCATAAATGTTTAAGGAAATAAAATTAAAACAATGAAAACAAAATAGTACAGTGTTACTTGGCTAAAAAATGTCAGTGTTCCTTTTGATCGTCTTTTGCGTTGCAATCAGAAACGCTTGAAAGCACCACATCATCTTCACTGCAGCATTTTCTATTGAGAGTAAACAAATAAAAAAGATGTGCAATTAGTGAAGTGAGATCTTATGTTTTTTGTTATTTAAAAAAATTAAAGAAATTTGTTTGAAAATAAAAAATATTTACCATTCGTCACATTATCGTCTTCGATATTCTCCATCACCACTGCCCCTACGTGTTTATCTTTCAAATGGTTTTCTTTAATAGAAAAAACAATTATTTTATATCTATGATATTTTTGAAAATGTACACGACTTACTAGATGATATCCGGTTGGTGTCTTATACCCTGGCCACTTTTGAAAAATTTCCGTGGAGGAATTTGTCTCCTTCATTCCTTGCAGTCTAAACTGACTGCACGCCTGCCAACAGCTGTCAAATTCAGGAATCGACAAATTACAATTTTTAGTCATGGGTTGGTTCGGGAGCTAAAATAATTACTGGCGAAGTTAAAAGTAATTAAGTTTAAAAACAAATCTGCGAACTCAAAACAAAATAGGTAGGTATACTGGTATATTGTGAACACAAAATTAAAATGTAGAACTTTCCATATTCAATATTTGCAAAGTTTTTTAATTGGTAGTGGTTTTACATTATCATCAGAGAAGTGCTTGATCTTTTCGAACAGCTCTCAAGGTGTTTTTTGAGTTGCATTTTCTAAAATATTTTTGATTGAACTTTCTACTAAAAATTTATCATCTTTTACTTATATATTATATTATAATATAAATTTATTGTACTTTGAGCATTAAATGGTGAGTGTGATCAAATTTTTGCTTACAAATGAATCACAATATCCTCAAACTATTTTATATCGATATTTCAAAATTTAAAAAAAAGTTTTTATTTATTACAATACTTACTGCGAATTACAGTCAGCAACACTCCAAGACTCAACAAATTCTTTTAAGCACACTGAATATAGCAAAATGTTCAAAAACACAAATGGTATATTATTACCAACGCTTAAATTTTTAAAACGTTCAACTAATTGTTACTTGCACAGAACTTATTACTTTTAACTCTTCTCACGTCTACAATTTCACATCCGATCACGATCTACAACAGACTTTAAATGGAATCTACAATTATTCATTGATACAGCAAATTCGGATAACTGTGAATTTCTATTTATTTATGGAAAACTACTTAATTTTTAGGAACACATGCTTAGACGCCGAAAATTTTATGATTTTCTGCTGACAAAATATGAGCAAATGCTAGCAATTTATGAATTAATTCTTAAAACTTGAAATGTAATGAATTCTATACACAAAACAAAGAAACAAATTTTATATTTTAAGAAAAAATTCTTAGAACCTTAGAAAGAAGCAAACTAAAAACTTTGAAGGAAATTCAGAATATCGGTAAATTGCCTTGGTTACTTCTTCAATTCATGAAAAAATACTCAATTTAAGAAAAAAAGTTTCGATTTTCTGCCTATAAAATAGGGACAAATGCATACAATTTATGAATAAGTTCTTAAAATCAAAACCAGCTGCAAAAATGATCAAGGCGCATATTTAAGAATTGCTAAAAAACTAGGTAGGTACAGTTAGCAACGTCTGAAAGTGATTTATGAAAAAATAATTAATTTTCAAGAAAAAATACTAAACCGCTCAGAAGTATATGATCTTGAGCCTACAAAATATGAACACGTGCATAAAATTTAAGAATAAATTCTGAAACTTTGCTTTGAGATGAATTCATTCATAAAAAATATGAAACTAGTCTTATATTTTATGCACGATTTCTTAAAAATGCTACTTCACCTGATTTACGAAAAAAGGCTTAAATTTCAGAAATTATAACTTAGACGATCAAAATTATGGGTTTTTCTTACAAAATATGAAACATTTCATAAAATTTAAGAAAAAATTCTTAAACTTTTAAAAAATATGAATTTTGTGCATAAAAAGTATGAAAGAATTCTTATCTTTTACAAATAAATAACTGTTGAATTTTTTTCTTTGAGTGCTAAGAAACTATTCTTTAATAGGTAAGAATTAATTCATAATAAATATGCTATTTTCATTAACCTTCTAAAGGAAAGGCGAATGAACTGTACATACGGGTAAAAATTTGTTCTTAAAACCAAATCTTAAAATTTTTGTGAGAATTTTTCCATAGGAAAATATTTATGAATGCGAATTCATAAATGTTATGATTTATTCTTTAATAAATTTTGTTTTTTAATGAATTTGTGCTTATTTCTCATGTATTTTCATAAAAATTTAATGAATTTCAGGTTATGAATGAGATTCATAGTTTTTATGAACTATAATTTTTTCAGTGCAGACTGGCCGAAGTTCAATAGCATATTCGAACATTTTCGGTTCCTTAATAAACTTGAACTCGGTATTTTCGCATTTTCTGCCGTTCACCTTTAAATAAAACCGAATATGAGTACAAAAGGGAAAGCTGCTACGGTCCAGATCAGGATATGTCTCGTCCAAAAAAAAAAGTAGTTAGTATATTTCCCCTAAATTGAGTTATCTTAGTGGCCATTCCAATATCTGAAACGACAAAATACCCGCGACCAGGAAAGACTTTTCCTCTCAAAATGAATTTTTTGTTGGAACACTTCACAGCTCAAATAATACAACAGAACTTTCTTTTATTCTCTATTCACTCTTTTGATGTACGTACATAGAACACCAGATCAAGAGTATGACTGACTGGCAGTAATTAGAGTTATTAGAGCCAGCTAAAGCCAATAACACCCTTCATAAATAAATGGTTCTGTTTTCAGTTGTAAAAGAAAAAGCTGACTTTATTAGCAACTTCACTTTGATAAAATAATCTCTCGAAATAAAACATTTTTCCAAATTGACCATCATCATGAGTGCATACGAACATCAATGTTTGTTACGAGTATTCCTTAGAGGAACATAACCAGGATTAAGAAATATCATTCTCTTATCCAGTTATCTCTGCTATCCGAAGAGACTTGGTGTAGTCGGCATTTCACACCCAACTCTTCCATCAACGAAGCTTACAAATTTTTTTATATCTCGACCCCCATGCTTTTCGTCATACATTCGGTCGGTCAAGAATCGTATCAAAATCCACACAAGCATCACATCAATTATAGATAAGTAACCGCTTAATCTAAATCACAAAACCTCCGAGTCGTCATTCATTTCTCAATAACATTCATCAGCATTGCTGATGGATGACTAATGCTATCCTTCCTGCTGACAGAAAAGAAATGAAAATAAATAAAAATAGATTACACTCTTGTGGGATAGGATTCCAGTTGTTCCTGTTGGTTATATTTGATCGAATTATCCTGGACTCTGGTACTACTAAAAGCATAATAAATATCCAAGTGCCCTCTTCGTTTGCATCATGACGGTTGGTTAAGTACCATCTGCCTACACACTTCTCCAGCATCAGCATCGGACAATTTCTTCTGCTATATTCAGAGCAACAGTTGTTAGTTCCGTTGTACAGTTTCTGGTTCTCCTTTTTAGGAAGTTTTGCAGGAGAAAAGGAAACTCTGCCATTTACGACCGCAATGAAAGGACCGTTAAACGGAGACCGAAATCATATTTCCGTGGCTTGCTCTGGCAAGCCCGTTCATACGTTTATACACACATTTATATGATTCGTTTTTAGAGGCTACCGTCTCAATGGAGACTGCGAGCTGTTGTTGTATTTTAGTGTCGGTGAGGGTTTGTCATAATTTTCCAAAAAAAAAAAACAATTTTTTAGAGCCAAAACAAAAGCAGTGCTTCTTTGAAGCGTTCTTCTGTTCTTTGGACTTTTCTTTGGTTATGTTACGGATAAGTATGAACAGAAGCATTACTAATAGACAAGTGAGCTTAAAACAACATCAGCTTACCCCACCCGCGTTAAACTTCCGTCATAGTCTGTCGCGTCACTTGGGCTAAGAATAAAGACAATGGAAGCGTAATTGGGTATATAACAAAGAAGCATCTGCCTCAAAGATGTTGATTGCTATAATGGTTCTCGTTGAAACTTAATTGATGAAACACTAAGAAAAAATACCTTATATAAATAAATTATAATATAGCATCTAATTTGTGAGGACTCTTTATGAGTAGGTATGTCTGTTTGGGAAAGAAGAAGTGTTATGTTCAGGATCAAAATGAAAGGGAAGTGAAGACGGGGGCAGTTTATAAACATAACGCACTTGAGCCTCTAACTCTTGACTCATCTATAAGAGGTAGTTTTTGTTTAAGAACCTGTTTTCAATCCATGTTAGTAATCACTGGTTTAAATTTGAGCTATCAACAGCTTCCTTTCTCTGCCTTTCCTTTTCATTGTGAGCGTTGTAATCTCAGTTCGACTAAACAGGATGACTGCAGATTTCACATTGTTCCGATCAAGATCAATAAAGAACTCACCGAGGCCTTTGATGTCGAGAAAGGCTTTTAACATGGTGATGAACTCCCATGCGATTTCTTTAGGCATATTATTTAGCAGAGGCACAATCATAAAAAGCCTGCACAGCTACTCGCTTACGCAGACGATATTGACGTAATGGGAAGAGGTAAGCGTAATATCCAAGCTCTCCTGAAAGAATTGAAGCATCAGCGCCAAAGATGGGTTTCATAGTTGATGAGGGCAAAACGAAGTATATGGTGTCATAAAACAAGGATAGAGACTGGAGAACATCGGCGAATTGAACTACACGTCGCAATAGACAGACATAACTTGTGATACTCGTGGTGTGATAGTTAGCATGTCTGCTGTTAACCCAGAGGTTCGTGGATCGAATACCAACAGAAGCAAAAAAGTTTTTCATGGGTAGGAACCGGCAGAAAATTGTAGACCCCATCCAATCCCTCACATGGCATGGTTGTGAGAAATGCGCTAGGCCTTAAGGCTTCTCGCTCTGTTGCGCCCGCCACCGTATTTATTTATTTATTTCTCGTCAGCTAGGAATGATTGATATGTGCCTGTTACGTGAGAGGTTCGAGGTGGGAATCCCAACAGAAAAACTAATTTTTTTTCCAAGGGTATTGCTTTCGAGTGGAATTGGCAGCACGTCTGATAATAAATACATTGCCATGAAATGTGTTTTTAAATAGTAGGTTCATTCCAATCCCAGACAAGGTATGGTTATGAGAAATGCGCTAGGCCCCTGATGATTAAAGATTATAGACAATGCTTTTGAGGAGAAATCATCACAATATTGATACCACCCGTGTACATTTTTATCGTCATTCACAAGAAGCTGCTATTGAACTTTTTTAATGAACTTTATTAAGGACGAATCACTTGAGAATTGTCCTCTTTGAATGATTATTTTGGAAATGGTTGCCTCTTGTATTTCGGGAAAAGCTTTATTTGCATTAGGTTAGGTTAGGTGGAAGTGGCTGTCAGTCAATGAGTACATTGCCTAACACACTTAGGCCGCAATGGCCCATTGTGATACCACAGAGATCAGCAAGTTAATCACCTACTGATCTCAGAAACCCGATGTAAGATTAACGAGTTGATCACTTATTAATCTTCCATTACGGGACTAGCCGGTTAATCACCTGCTAGTCGAACCACGTGGAACTTTTAATGTATTTTGAAAGACTTTTAGGGTCTATGTAAGCTAGGTCGCTAGTATCATCGAAGAAGAATTCACCGAGATGAGTTTTCCTCCTATGAAGTAGTGCAGGGCATGAGCAAAGAAGGTGTTGAACGGTTTCTTCCTCCTCCTCGTCCATGCAGCTTCTGCAGAAATCATTGGAAAACACGCCAAGTCTTTTGGCGTGTCTCCCTATGAGACAGTGTCCCGTAAGAACACCTATGGTAGAACCTAGACACAGGCGGTTCAGGGCCAACAAACTCTTTGATCGTTTTGAGTCTACACACGGCCAAACTTTTTTGGTTGCAAGGCAGTTGTTACTCTCAGTCCATCTAGTGTTTGTTATCCCTGAAGCGTCCCGTCTAAGTAGGAGTTTACATGTAGCGATAGGTACACCTATGTTGTTCCATTCTGAGCGTAGGGAAGTGGTCGTGCCCTTTTTGGCTAGTTCGTCTGCCATACAGTTGCCTGGTATGTCCCTGTGCCCTGGCACCCATGAAAGGTGAATGTTGAACTGATTTGACATCTCCCTCAGAGACATCTGACAATTTTGGACAGTGATGGATTTTGTAGAGACAGAGGCAAGAGATTTAAGGGCAGCTTGGCTGTCTGAGAAGATCCGAATATCCGTGGAAGATATGACGTTTTCTTTGAGCCAAGACAGCACCTCCTTAATCGCCAGAATTTCCGCTTGGAACACACTACAATGATCGGGTAGGCGGAAGAAAAGACTGAGATTCAGTTTTTCTGAGTAGATTCCACTTCCCACACCTTCGCTGGTTTTTGAACCATCGGTGTAGAAGTGTATTGCTTCATTTTCCAAAAGAGCGCCATTTTCCCAAGCTTCTCTTGAAGGTATGGTTACTTGGAAATTATTGTCAAACACCAACTTGGGGGTGGTGTAGTCGGATCGATTCGGTAAGAATCTAAAGTTATCTAGAATGGTAGTGTGGCCGATTTGATTATTGGTCCACTGTGATGTAGCTCTGAGTCGAGTAGCTGAGCTAGCTGCGACTTGTTTGCTGAAGATATCTAGGGGTGTGAGATCTAGTAGTACATTGAGGGCGTCCGATGGGGTTGTCCTCAGTGCGCCACTAATACACAGACTAGCCGTTCTTTGAACTTTGGCCAGCTTGTTGTAGTTGATCATCTTGTCTAGTGCTGTCCACCAGACTATCACCCCGTATGTGAGTATCGGTCTAATTACCGAGGTAAACAGCCAATGGGTGATTTGGGGCGAGAAACCCCATTTCCCGCCAATGGCTTTTTTACAGGAGAAGAGTGCGACGTTGGCTTTATTTACTCTTTCCTCAATATTGGTTTTCCAGGTCAGTTTTTTGTCAAAAATGAGACCTAGATATTTAGCCTGATTTGACAGTGTGAGAGTTACCCCTTTAATAGTTGGGGGTCTGAAGTCCGGAATTTTGTATTTCCTCGTAAAGAGAACTAATTCCGTTTTGTGTGGATTGATGTTCAGACCACACTCTGCAGCCCAATTGTTAAGCTTGTTAAGTGCTGTTTGTAGCAGCTCAGCTAGGGTTTGTGGGTGCTTGCCTGAAACGGCAATTGCTACATCATCGGCATAGGCTATTGTTTTGAAACCTTCGTCCTCTAGGTCGATTAACAATTTGTTAACGACCAGGTTCCACAGTAGGGGAGATAAAACTCCTCCCTGCGGGGTTCCTCTATTGGCCATTCTGCTTGTTTTGTAGTTCCCCATTTCGGAACTAATGATTCTGCTGCTGAGCATTGTTGTTATCATGTTTTTGATGTGTTCCTCTATGAGCAGCCCATCAAGAGCATTAGTGATTGCTGAATTTTTAACATTATTAAATGCACCCTCTATGTCTAGGAATGCGACGAGAGAGTATTCTTTGTAGTGCAGGGATTTTTCAATGGTGCAAACCAGAGAGTGGAGTGCAGTTTCCACTGATTTACCTTTTGTATAGGCATGTTGCGCCGTTGAAATCAGACTAGGTTTAATTTCTTGTCTAAAGTGTATGTCAATCATTCTTTCCAGTGTTTTAAGGAGGAAGGATGACAGACTAATAGGTCTTAAATCTTTTGGATTTACATGGGAGCTTTTGCCGGCTTTAGGTATAAAGACGACCCTAGCTTCTCTCCAGGCCTTGGGAATATATGCATAGCTGATGCATCCTTTCATGATCATCTCTAAGTTATAGATGATGATGTCTGAAACCTGTTGCAGCTCCGCAGGAATGATTCCGTCAGGCCCTGGTGATTTATAAGGGTCAAAGCTGTTTATTGCCCATAACAGTATATCTCTAGAGATAAGACCTTTTCCTGATTGGTTTGCGAGTCGGGGCAAGTGCTCCTCGTCTGTTATTGTCAACGAGCTACCAGGGAAATGAGTATCCAGTAGCAGGTTTAATGTTTCTTCATATGAGTTGGTCCAGTTGCCGTTTTCATCTTTTATAGAACTTGGCATGTTTGGACTCGTTGATAGGATTTTCCTAAGTCTAGATGCCTCTGAGGAGTCTTCAATTTTATTGCAGAATTCTCTCCAAGAGGATCTTTTGCTTATTCGTAACCTCTTTTTGTAAATCCTAAGGGATTCCTTATAGAGATCCCAGTCTATGGGATTTCTGGAAGATTTGGCTCGATTGAAAAGCTTCGCACAACTTTTCTTGAGCGGTTCTAGCTCCTTGGTCCACCAGTGTGGTTTCTTCTTCCCTCTTACTATGGTAAGAGGACAGGAGTTACACAAGGCATGGTTAAGAGCACTAGTTAGATCGTCGACTTTGTTGTCAAGATCCTTGGGGTTTGAAGGGAAGCTATTGTCATTGTAGTTGTAACAATGTTTGAAGATTTCCCTGAATTTTACCCAATCAGTTTTCCTATAATTACGGAAGCCTATGGGTTTTGGTGTGTCATCTGTTAGACTAAATTGGATGTATCTGTGATCAGAGAAGGAGTGATCCTTAGATACAGCCCAATTTTTAGTCTTGTTATAGATTGATTGAGATACAAAGGTAACATCTAAAACCTCTTGTCTGTTTTTTGTGACAAAGGTTGGTTCGTTCGTTCGTTGGTTTATTTGCATTAACAGTCGGGGCAAATATTTCTTCCAGCTCACTATACACACACTCACTCCTTTTTAGCTCCTTTCTTGAAGCTTTCGCATTACACATCGGGCCGAACCTTTTCATTGGTTTCATATATCGGTACTTTATTTATGCTTTGAAGGTCGTTTTCATCTTACTGATCAGTTTTTCATTTTCATCACTGCTGTAAGCGTCAACGTGTCTAAGTGGTTTGACCAACATAGTATTTGCCACGACAAGACAGTGCGATTTGGACCTAACTAGGATACTTTGACCAGGAGAGTGCCTGGCACCGTATACCAATCCCATATCGGTACGGTAGTCTTCATAATCCTCGTTTTTCTTCCCGATATGTCAGTTCAAATCCCCCCTACAAACAAAGCTCTTTCTTTAGAATACTCATAAGTAAAATAAAAATAAATTAACAGGGTTGCGCAACAGAGCGAGGAGCCCCTGGGCCTAGCGCATTTCTCACAACCACGTCTTGTGAGGAAATGGAGAGGACCTACAATTTTCTGCCGGTTCCGAGCGGCTAATCGAGAAAGCGCTTTTCGTGGCAATGAATTTACCAACGGAGGACCTGCTAATTCCTCGCGAAAATGATTCGCATGGAAAAACTTTTGCCTCTGTTGGGACTCGAACCACGAACCTGTGGGTTAACAGGCGTAAATGCTTACCACTACGCCACGGGTACCACCAGGATACCCACAAGTAGACTATGAAAATTTATCCAAGATGAATCTTTTTCCATCTTATTACATCTTACTAGGGAGCCATATGCAATGACAATGTTCCCTGATGTCTTATTTAAGCTACGTCAAACGATCATAATTGTTGCATATTAATTAGAACATCTTGAAGGTCGTTACGTTTCTTGAACACAGAAGATGTCTTCCCAATTCCTTCTTTTCATCTTCTTCAGGTTTAAGTTTCGTCCAGTTGCACTGCAATCGTTGCAACTCGTAACCATTGCAATACTTCGCTAGCCCAGGAAATAGCTCTGTCCCGAGGATGAGTAACATGAGTAGCAGGGATAGTGCTATTAATGTTTGCAAGTACTGCCGTAGTAAATGTCCGCAGTTTTACGAATGCACGCTCCATGTCCATAATGTAAAATTTGATTCACAGTTATGAGAAAATTCTTCTGATAGTCTCGGAAGACTCACTTTAGTGATAATTGACTATATGTGATCTCATTTTTAGTCGACCTTAACTACATTGAAGATATGCTGCAGTGATAAATCGATGCCATTACTGCATCAGCAGAGACTCTTAGTAAATAAGCCCTCGTCCTTCATTGACTTACTGCTTTTAAAGTGTCCTTCATGAGATTTTGTGGGAAAATTCTTGTTAACAGAAAATTTCGGGATGCCATGGAAGTCTCAAAGTCAAAGCAAAATAAACACGCAGGCAATATAAACAATGGCCAGAGAATAAAATTTAATACTAATGCTCGTTTGATTTTAGTGACTGCTGCTATTTTAAAGACTTTTTTTTTCTCTCAAACTTACAATCAGTAACATGCTTTGTTTAAGGCAATAATGGTTCTGCAACAGCTCCTCTCAAGAACCTTAAATACCAAGAAAAAGAATTTCTAATGACAAAGGCATCCAGGGTGGCGTTTTGTGTCGTTCAAAAAATACGAACAAAGTTAAGCCGAAATAACGACGGGATTATTCCTTGATGCCATCCTACAAAGAGAAAAGGAAATTTCTACATCATCAACGTTGTTCTTGCTGATAGCGCGATAGCAATCGCGCAATGCCCCTCCTGACGCTTCATCAAATAATTTTTACTCGAATTGGGAATCTGATTGAAATTAAATTCGTTCCACCTCTTTCCCTATGACAGACACCCTCGAGTGTCAAGGAACGACTTACATTTTTTTTTTTTCTTTTAGCCTTGTCTCCTTATACTTTCCAAAGTTTCTGCAAGTGTTTTTTTTTTTCTTTCTTAAATCGCTCTTTTCAGATGTATTTTGCATGAGAAAACAGGTTTAGCGCCTGTCAACGGGCATTCAGGGGGAGAACAAAGATTCCATCATAGAAAATCCATTTTTCTTTGAAAATTAGATTTTGGGGAATTAAAGAAGCACAGCATAATGCCTATGTCGTGAACAAATTTTAAAGAATTCGACAATCAATACTTTTTGTAATGTGATTCGATTTTTCTCATTGAATTATTTTCGTTTTGCATTTTGATTGAGATCTGATTGACTTTTACTTTAATGTGATGCCATTGAAGGTTGTTTAGTTACAAATTTTTTTTGTGCACGAATAAAAAGGAGCAATAAAATGAATGGCTTTTGTCAAATTAATGGTGAAATGATTTGAAAACTTGATGTGAAACTGGTTAGTCTCGCAGTTCACAAAGTTGGCAGGGTGGGAATTTCATTTCATTTGTTTTACCTCAAAGCTAAGTGCCGTCTGTCACTGAGTGAACGATTTCAAACTTTCTCTTCAATAAACCAATCGGCAGATGGGAAAGTTCTTTATCCTTAATTTTTTTAAATTACCAAAAATAATTAAAATTATGTTTCAATGATTTTCCTACCCGTGCAAGCAAATGTTGAATGCAGTAATGATTCCCTGTTTCTTTTTTCTTACAAAATTCTTATTTATTGTTTGCCCAAAAGATTGTAACTAAAGAAATTAAATTTCAAATCAAATTGACAGATTAGAAGATAAGTGCCTAGGTGTGGTAACATCAGCTCAACAAAAAAATATAAGTGGCCATCGAATTTGTTGAAGAGCAATGTCGACCAATAGTCAATTGAAAAATTGTGAAATGGTAATAAATTGGATTAAAGTTTGAAAAAGCCCCAAGCATAACATTATTGAATGGATAGACTTTGAAAAGGGAACGACGAAGTATTTTGCGTCCTTCGTCACTGGCTTTGCTTCGCATTAGGCAAGTTACGTCCGTCGTATGTAGGCGCAGGAAGCATAAAATATGCCAGGCCATAGTGGATTTCTCTCAACCATTATTTTGAGGAGTGAGTAATTCTCTGCCTGTTTCGCACGCCCTGATGAGAAAGATCATGGCATCCGCATAAGGGTAGAAGCACTATGAAGGTGGTCGGGGCTCAAGTCCAAGTAAGATCAATATGTTTTCTCAAGGGTGTAACTACATCATGCTTAAAACCGAAATAACCAACAGAAAAACCAAAATGATAACATATTATCGCTGTAACAGGTTCTTTACTTTTTATGCCGCACTCAAGTTTGAAAAAAGTACTTCAATCGTTCCGTCCCTGATAGCGTCTATCTTCGAGGTCTTGAATCGATTGCGAGCCATTTGCATAGATTTTGTCTATCACGTAGCAGTAGAGAAGAAAGTCTAACGGTGTCAAGTCACAAGATCACAGCAGCAGATTGTAATCGCACGTAAAAGAGCGTCAATATTATTTTTTGTGTGGCAGGACCGTCTTGTTAAAAATAAGCGCTGTTCACATCAATACAAAATCATTGATCATCGTTTTTAGCACAACATATTCATTCATCGTAACAGTTCTTCTAGCGTAGTTTTCAAATAGAAAGGCAAATGAAACGACACATTTTGTAGATAGAGAAGTTTCTGCTCGGGGTTTCCGACACCCAAGTGCGACATTTCTATTTGTAAAAGTCCGTCAAAAGTGCCCTTGGCACAATGGTTAGCATGTATGCATGTTACGTAGGAGTTCGAGTTCTCCATAAAATGTTGGGCTACTGATATGCCTTAGAACCAGGATTCCTAAGCTTAGATGCTCCACCGATTTCTTTTAACTAAGCCTTCGAAGTGAAAGTCAAAAGTCAAAACGATTTTTCGATAAAATTGCGTTTTATTTTGTGGTAATCGGGAAAGACACGAAATAATTGATTGTCGGTAAGCTTTAGTTCTTGCGTTAACCGAACTAATATCTAGTCTTAAACAAAACTCAGTGTGATGTCGTTCTAGGAATGCTCTGTTCCATAGATCGACGGAAAATAGACAAGCCTCCTCGCAGCTATGAACTTCAGCAGTAGTAATTTCAGTTGTTCTTGAGCTTCGTGCACGAGCTCGATACTTTACACCACTAAGTTATCCGATTAGGACAGCTTTTTCCACAAATCTCACAATCGACCCAAAAGTTCTAAGGTTTTGTAAATAATGACTGCAAAATTTTACCCACTTTTATACTCAATTCGAATAATTTAAAAACAATGTGTCGTTAAAGCGCAGTATATCGTTCAGTACTTTAGCAGTTTTATACTCGACATGTTTGTTTTTCAATAATTTGCTACATATACTTTTTGATACCTACGTTCCCATAGTAACTAAACAAGTCGAAAAATCTAGAATTTGTCCATGGTATAATAGAGATATCAAAACACAAATCAAAGAAAAAAAAACGTTTTCTAAAAGATATAAGGAATACCCCTCTGAATACAATATACTGTTGCTAAAAATAAAGTTGTTTCTCTTATACGTTTAAGAAAGAAAACTTACTTCTTACAAAAACTTGATGTTTCATTAAACACTAAAGTGCTTTGGAAGAACTTAAATGACATTGGTTTAACCGGAAATAATAATACACAACAGTGTTTGTTAAATCGGGAAGTAATGAGGGTATATTATGCTCCTCCCTTACAAAGTACGAGCTCTTCTCTTGCCAGAAAATGAAGTTGGCTTATTTTCATTAACTGTGTTGATAAAATTGAGATCATTAGCGCTTTTAAGTTGGTGAAGTCGGATGCAGTCGGCTGAGAATTGTTCTTCCTCCTTTGAAACATATTGTTAATACTTGTTTGTAGGAGTGAGTTCACTGAGCCTTGGAAAGAACCAATTGTCATTCCCAAAGAAAGCAGTTCATTTCCAAAGAAAGCAGTTCCTGGGAGCCTTCTGACTTCAGACCAATTGGCCTCTAACCTTTCTTAGGTAAAGTCTTTGAACGGTTGATGGCTAATCAGGTTCTTGACTTCATTCAATCAGACAACAAAATGTCTAAATGGCAGTCTGGTTTTCGCAAAAACCATATTTGTGATACTGCGGTAGCTAAGGTTATTTCTGATTTCCGTTTTGCGTTCATTAGTAATCAGCTTTTTACAATGGCACTGTTAGATTTCTCAAAAGCTTTTGCCTGCATTGATCACCAAATTTTAAATTTGAAACTCTAAGACAACTTCAATTTTTCCGATTTTGTTGCTAAGCTTTTGAGAAACTATCTTTTAAACAGCCCCCAATAAAATTAAAACAAGTCAAGGTTCTTCAAGATCATACACTGTGAAGAACGGTGTACCGCAAGGCTCAATACTAGCACCGCTTCTCTTTTCACTTTTCATAATTAAACTTCCCGCAGTTGTTAAGAACTGTTATATTCATATGTATGCAGATGATGTGTTGTTATATATTTTTAGTGAATTGGGTTCAAAGAATGATTGCGTTGCTCGGATCAATGAAGATTTAGTTAATATCCAAAGCTGGGTTTGCTCTAACAAACTACAACAAAATCCTTCAAAAACCCTTAGTATGGTATGATCAAGACGTGAAACTAATCATTTGAACATACCAAGAATCGATTTAAATACACAAATCATTGAATATGTTAGAAAAGTTCAATACGAGGGCGGTTTGATAAGTCAGTGACTTTTGAATTTCTCGCGCAGTTACTCCAAATGCAACAGTGCTACCGTCAACTGAAATCTATTAGTAGGCAACTGTCAAATTTTGGGCAAGCAACGTCATGCAGTTGGTGTTTGATAACCATTCAGAGCAGACAACCTCGTGAATTTTTACAAAAATGGAAAAAAGGGAGTTTCGTGTGTTCATTAAACATTACTTTTTACGTAAAAAGTCCATCACTGAAACTAAGGAAAGGCTAGATAAATACCCTGTAGTATACTCGGCACCAGAGCATAGTATACTCGCTAGAGCAAATTCGTCTCCATCCAGAAATATCTACAGGCAGTTAAATCACCAAATAACTTCGGATGCAAGTTATTTTCGAAGAGAATATTCAGCTGTCGAAATAGGGACCATTTTTCGAGCTAGAGTTGAAATTTTACATCTTAACTTCATACCATACCGAGATGATCTACCGCAAAATTGTAGTCTTTGTAACAGAAGAGAGAAAGAAGATATTTATCACTTCTTGGCTAATTGTCCAATGTTACAGGAAATTCGTCGTTTATATTTCCAGGAGAGTTTCATGTCATTATCACGACTTTATGAAGTTTTAAATGGGTCTCTGGGTTGGATAACTTTGTTTAAGTTTTGCAAACATGCGCTTATTTATCGCAACAGTTTAACATAAGTCAGGGAATTTTCTTTTTCAGTTGTTGCAGTTTCTTTTATACAAATCCCGTTTTATATTCTAAATTGTTTTTTGTTTGTGTTTCAAATCACGTAAAATTGAATGTTATATATCATTTAAAATTGATTATTCTTTTGTGTTTCAAATCAAGTAAAATTGAAAACTTTATTCTATTATAAGTATCAAACTATGTACTTTAATTAATAATTTTCTTTGTGTTTCAAATCATGTAAAAATTGATAGAATGCTTACATTAAAGTTTCAAATCGTTCGAAAACTGTTATTTCCATATTTTTTAAATTAAAAAATGCATAATTTATCCAATACAAAGTCTTAATCTATTCAAGTAACTATTGTATTTATATTTATTTTAGTAGTATTTTTACATTTTCCCTATTTCTATTTTTTATTCATTAAAAATCAAACGAAATGTCATTTCAGGCAGACGGCAGTTTTGCCATGTCCTTTTTCTTAAAAAAACCTTATTGTTAAACTATTGATGAAATAAAAAATTTATCTAATCTAAATCTAATCTACTCGGCACCATCAATTTCAATGGTAAAGAAGTGGTTTACAGAGTACAACGGAACTCAACTGGTCAACTGGTCGTACCAGCACTAGTGACGCCGAACGTTCAGGTCGCCCAAAAGAAGTGATCGCGTCAGAAATCGTCGATAAAATCTATGAAAATGATATTGGATGATCGGAGAACGAAAGTGCGTGAGTTGGCGCATGCTGTAGGTATCTCAACGGAACGGGTACATCATATTTTATACGAATATTTGGACATGAGAAAACTCTACGCGAGATGGGTGCCGCGATTGCTCACACTCGACCATAAGCGCAGTCCAAAAAAATGGCCAAAATCCACGAATTGAGATACGAACTGCTACCCCATCCAGCATATTCTCCAGATTTAACCCCCTGCGACTATTATCTGTTTCCAAACCTAAAGAAATGGAACGGTGGTAAAAGATTTGAGCCGAATTAAGAAGTCATTACCGAAACAAACGCGTACTTTGAGAGCCTTGAGAAAACCTATTATTTGGAGGGAATACAAATATTAGAAAAACGCTGGACTAAATGTATCGAGCTAAAAGGTGATTATGTAGAAAAATAAAATTCTTATTTGCCGCAAACAGTTTGTTTTATTCAAAAAGTCACGGACTTATCAAACCGCCCTCGTCACTTGGCTCAACAATTAATAATAAATTGAGCTGTTGGCTGTTGCGATGAAATATCCGAAAGCATTAGAAGATTATACCACGGCTTACGCTCCTTGAGGTTTTCTTCTGTTATTTTGAATCCTGCCTTGAAAAACTGCTGGTGAAAAGCCTAATCACACCATACTTCACTTTTAACTGTGCTTGTTAACCCAAGTCTTGACTACACTTGTTCAGCAGTTTATAAGATACTATAAAGATATTATATCTTATTGTATGATGTAACTAATTAGAAGAGCAAATACAAATACAAATACAAAAACAAATGTTTAGACCAAAGAAGCTTGTTGTCTATAGGATTACACCGAGATGTTTGACTTCGTTTGAAAAGGGAATGTTGACGCTTTTAAGTGTAAGTTGGGCTGGACCAGTCAATTTTCTACGTCTCGAGAAGAAGACAACCTCAGCTTTAAGAGGATTGACTTAGAGATCGTTTCTACCACACCAGGTGTCAGTCATATAAAGCGCAGCCTGTGCTCAGGAACAGACAGCTTGGAGGCTGGAACAAACCGAGAGCACGGAGACGTTTCGTCGTCTGCATATGCTTGTGCGTGAACTTTAGATTTATATTGACCATTACAAGTAGAGAGTCAATCAACATGCACCACAGAAGAGGAGATAAAACGCCACCTTGAGGACAGCCCTTATTCACTCCCGTTGCAACATATTGTCAACACTCCCCCTCAGCAATTACGGTTCTTTTCACTAGCATTGCTTTTATCCACAACACTAATGACTCGTCCACACCATGTTTTCTGGCAGCATTGCACATACCATCGAAGCTAGCGCTGTCAAAAGCACCTTGAATGTCGATTAAAATGCCTAACGCAAATTCTTTCCTCTCAAGCGCGCATTCAATCCTGCTAAAAAGATTTTGGAATGTGGTCTCGCCAGATTTTCCTCTTTCGTAAGCTTGTTTCATCTGAGACAGAAGGTGTAATTGGAGTAAGGTTTTACGAATGTAGATCTCAACCATTTTTTCCAGCGTTTTAAACATAAAGGAGGTAAGACTGATGATGGGTCTAAAGCTCTTGTCGAGTGAGTAGTCTTGCTTACCAATTTTTGGTATGAAAGCGACTTTAACACTTTGCCATGTAGTTGGTATATGTATACGCTGGAGCTAAACTACCAGTGAAAATATTTTTCAAAGTAGGTAGCAAAAGGTTTACGCTTTGCTGCAAAATAGCTGGATAAACACCGTCAGTGCATGGTGACTTGAAAACCACACACAATTTAACGTATGAATTGGATGCAAAGATAAAAAAAGCAAAGCTTGGGCAAACCTTACCACAATTTATTGTGCTTATAAATTATACTACATTAAAATTATTAAGGTATGTTATGTTATGCAGGTATTGGAATGATGAAGGTAAGCCTCCCCTTCCCTACAAAAAGAACCTGGTAACTACACTTTTTTTCAGTCTATAATGTTAATACAGAAAAAACCAGAGCGAAGCAATTAAAAGCTCAATACAAAAAAGTGATTGAATGAGGAACACTAAAAAATAATTAATTCTGATCCACACATTCTTCCATTTCAACATGTCTACTCATAAAGTATGTTGATCTTGCAAGTTTAGCTTGTGTTGCAAAAGTTTTAAAATCAACTAAAAATTCAAGTCAAAATTCAGCATCTGAATGGTCATGGCCAGTAGAGTAGTGTGGTTCGGAGAGCAGGCAACAAATGTTCACTTTATTAGGAGCAAAGAAGTTATAATTGCACCCGCGGGTAATATTACGATTATTATTATTATTTTAGATGGTCGTAGGTACTGAACGAAAAGTTATTCGTCAAAAGTTTATGCGAAAATTGAAAACGTTCCGTAGCCCCCTTAACACACACACACACACTCTCTATGCCTTGCTTTGCTTAAGCTCAGCCAAACAGCACAACTCTACCCCGCCCCGCAATCTTCTTGACAAAATACGAGTCCCGAATATCATTTGCATATTTCTGTTCTGTTATTTGCATGTAACCCAAGAATGAATGAATTCATTCAAGAAGTGTTCAAAACTTCTACTTCTCGCCCCTTTTCCTTTTCGTCCTTTTGCATGGTCTTGATCCTGGGTAAATTCCATGAATATACTTTTGTTCGCTTTGGGGTTATTTGTGGTATAAGAAGACTAAGATTAAAATTTGCGGAAGGGGGAATGGTGTATTTGTTCAAGCAACAGACAGAATAACGAAAAGCTCAACTTCTTTTGTGGTTAAAATTCCAATTCTCTCGCCTCTTGTAAACCAAATATTCAAATTCAATCGAATATGGATAAGATAGGATACACGAAGTTAGATTCATTACGAAACAAGCTAAGGATGCTTTCGCTTAGCATGTCTAAATTGCTCCCCAACACACCAGTAGTATACGGATAGTCAGACTTCTGTTGTGGTTCACGCGTTTAATGATGAAGGGTTGGTTTTGAGACTGAGACATGCCAATGCCGACTTCTTCTATTTGAACTTTTGCGGGTTGATGCAAAATAATCAGCAAAACCGATAGAATGGTTTTTGAAAAGATTTATGACTCTTAACGCTTATAGTGATTCGGATTTTGTGGTCGGAACACACATTTGTGTAGTAAGAAGTTTTCAATGAGGCATTTGGCTTTGGAACGACGACCGCATTGAACAGAGAACTCTCGAAAATACCTTATGGCAGTGAAAATGAAATATTACTTGTGATAACAAGTTTCATTATTGTTGGTACTCTCTAAAAGCTCATTTGAAAGCTATTTTATTTCCCATAGGTTAAATAAGACTATTACAGATAGTTTATGATGCATGTTGTATGAGTAGAGAGACAGTTATCATGGGAATTTAATAGCAATGCGCTTTGTTGGAAGATCTATTTAGATAGACCAGTTTGATTAATTTCATTTTAGAGACATTTTAATATTTAATTGCCATTTGGGTATGGTAAGCTTGGAATTGACTGAAATGTTCGTGTAGGTGTTTTTTATTTGGTGAAGTAAATTTGAAAACAGTTAAAACCTGGAGTTTTTGGAGATATTGATAGTTTTCTCAGATTTTTTTTTTCACATAGCAAATCATTGAAATCAATCAAAGACTAGAGTTTGAGCTTCATAAAATAAAATTAAATAAAAATAAATAGGGTGGCGCAACAGAGCGAGGAGTTCCTGGGCCTAGCGCGCTTCTCACAACCATGCCTTGTGAGGGAATGGAGGGGACCTACAATTTTCTGCTGGTTCCGAACGGTTAATTGAGAAAGCGCTTTTCATGGCAATGAATCTACTAACGGAGGACTTGCCAATTCCTCGCGAAAGGCGATACCCGTGGAAAAAACATTTTTGCCACTGCTGGGACTCGATCCTCGAACCTCTGGATTAGCAGGTGGACGTGATAACCATCACGCCACGGGGACCATTTTGAGCTTCATAGCGAGCCAAGACCATCTCTTTGATTTCAAATATTTTATTTTAAGCCCCTAGTCAATCAAGAAATATGAGAAAATTGCTTAAATAAGAAAGCAGCCATGTCAAAAAAATTTTCTAATACATGAAGAAATGTTCAGGAGACATGTTGGCCTAAGTTCATTACAAAAGACTGGAAGACTCGAAGACAGCTATTTATGGATGACGAAAAAAGAACATAGCAATAATGAAAGTTGTTCCTCAAAGACAGGTTCCTCGACAGCACTTTTCGATCTTAAAACTAATCGTAAAGGAAGAGCATGACATCACAATATCGGAGAAGTTAGCGAGGCAGCAAAGAATATACCATAAAAGGAAAAGAAGCTGGGCTGGATGAGATACCATATGAATTTTAAAATCTGGCACAGATGGCTCACGATTCTCATCTTCAAGCCTTTAGGAGGTGGCAGCAATAAATACTTAGATGGAAAGATAAATTCAACGAATGTACAAGGAACCTTTGTTTAGGATCCAAACTTTGATGGTCGTTCAGCGAGTGTAGGGTAGCCGACTACGGAAAATAATTAGGGTATCAGATAACCAATGCATGTTGTGTTGATTGATTTCGGTCATTCGATCATTCGGTCGGCCGCAATGTGAACTGATGAACAAGGGAAAAATGTCTAACTGAAGTCACCGATGTGTTTTAAGTCACAGAAAGTGTTGTACATTTAAGAAGCCTATTGAGTTCTCTACTTTCAATTACACCCTCTGCACACCAAAGTAATATATTTATAATCGATGGAGTTATCATAAAGGAGGATCCTTCATCCCGGAAATGGATGGATGGGTCAACGATTTACCAAGAAGTAGGTACCGCGTTAGTCTTAAAAGAGACTGAGTAATTGCGCTTTACATTTTCTGTACCAGACATATCTACCTACTCCAGATATTAATTTAAATGCAAATGTGTTCCCCAACAGTGAAATGCTTATAATTTCTAGGAAATTTGAGATGGCGACATCAACCGTCGAATAAAGCGTAAAGTTAATTAAGTCACGAGAACTGCAACTATAAAACGCCTCCCCCTCTTAATTAAAGAGGAAAATACACCAAAACCAAGAACCACAGAGCCAACAGCAAAATAATAGTGCTTAACGCCGTCAAGAAACTCAGTGATTGAACTCAAAAACGACGTATCAAGTTAAGCGAAGCAAAATCGACCCTTCTAATAAAATCAAAAACATCATTCCAATTTTCATAAACATTGCAAAAGTACTTTACTCAAATACTTAACATGATTAGATTAGATTACTTCATTGGTAACATTTTTGAATAAAGGACTTACATACATTTCAAGTCTTATTTGACCTGGTTTTTGTTAACCGTCGAACAGATTGACATATTGATAGAAACAAAAAAAAGTTTTAAATAGATGATTTATAAAAAAAAAAAATTTTAATTAAAATTGTTTGAAATTTGGAAATGTTAAAATTAATGTATTGATTTAAAAATTTTCCAATATAATTTTTTGTCTGTATATAGTAGCAGATTTGATAAATACTAACTTACGTAACCAACATGCTTCTCCAGCCAGCTCGGTCCCTAGCTAGCTGCCTCCAGTTTTGCACGCCAAGTTGGTTGAGGTCTTCTCCTACTTTGATTAATTGATAATTTGATATAGCTAAATAGTTTATCCCAGTCGTTGTGCCCGTTCAAGATGCGTAGAACTTCTTCGGTTCCAAGGTGATTTGTACCAAACACAAATCTCTTGTAAAATAGGACATGAGTCCAAGAAGTGAAAAATATCTTCTTTTTCTTTTGTGTTACATAATTCACTTTGAAGTGGTATAGGTCTGCTCGTTGTGGTATAAAATTAAGCTGCAGTATTTCTCCACTCGCACGGAAAACTGCGGGGATCATTTCTGTGGAGTTTTTGTCGTGGAAATAGCTAGCATCTCCTAGATTAATTTCAAGTTTACTGAATAGGCTCCGTATCGTGATGATTTAGCCTGATTCGTACATTCATCGCGATGTTTTGCATCCATTTTTTAAAAAAAAAGAGCTCTTTTAAGAATGAAGATTTCCGCTGTGTTCAGAATTATTCTTTCTCCGACAGATTCCGAAAAGGTTGACCAGGATCTTATTAAATTATTGTTATTTACCACCAAATAATTAACAACTTTTTTCACAAGCCTTGAAGAGTCCATTATTGTAATATTTTCAGAATGTATTTGAAATGAATTTTCAACGAATCGATGAACATTGTTGCGACTCGAGTTTCAATATGAACCATATAATTCGGTGTTGTAACAGGCAGTTCCAAGAAAAAACGAAGCAGCTTATTCAAATCGCCATACTCCTTGTAGCCCCAAGCTTGAGATTAATTCAACATTATAAATTTAGAAACAGCTTTAAATAATTTGTACTTATTTGAGTACTGTTTTCTATACATTTTTTCCAAGAAACACCTATTGCTGATTTGGCTTCTTTTAGCTTTGTTCGAATATGGCTTTTGAAGGTTGAAAGGTTGCTCGCTATTGCGATTCACAAATACTTAAATTCTTTTACGATTTCAATCTCCACTCCTTTGTATACTTCCATTGTTCGTTCGAAGCATGTCCTCCATGACCTTTTCTGATGGTATTCAGATTTTAAATTTCGATAGATTCATGTTTAGGTTCCAGGTATCGCAATATCTTTCAAGAGCGTTAATAATTTTTTTTGCAATTGGTGAGAGAACAATGTCATCCGCGTACATCAAAGCTGACATGAGTGGAGTATTGACTCTTCGTAATATATTTGGTGGTGTAAGAATGCTAACTACTCATCAATTATGAAAATTGAATATAATCACAAGAAATATTCAAACAAAGAAATTAAATGAAAAATTCCCAAGGTTTTTAACGAGAAAAATAAAAATGCCATTTTTTTGCAATTGCTGGTACATATAAACGATGAAAATTTAATCAAAATCGTTGAATCAATTTTTTTAAAAAGCCTTTTTTTATTTTTCACTTTTTTTAAAACGTGTTTTTCAATTCAAAAAATTAGAAAAAAATCAAAGACATAAAAAAATCAAAATAATTATTTCAAAAATTTAAATTTTTCATAAGTCAATAAGCAATCTTTCTCAAACTACCAAGGAATTCTTTAATACTCGTGTCGGCCATTAGCGAGAAACTCGGTTAACACATTGACTGCCAAGCCAATTTTCGGTATATTTCACTGTTATCACAGGGTGCCAGAGTTTTCAATTTGTATTGAGATTTCTCCCTAGTAGCTACAATTTTTGATACTCCTATCATTTTATGAAAGCATACCTGGCTATCATATTTGATAGCCAGGGCACCACTGAAAACATAACTGGCTATCAAATATGATAGCCATGGCAGTCAATGTGTTAAAAAAGAAAAAAACGGCACATACTATGGGAGGTACCTTTTTAGACTTTTCCGAAAATATTTTTTACATCATAAAGGTGTGTCCACACCAGAGAAACATTTCAGGAAACATTGTTTCAAAAACGTTTCTAAAATGTTTCCCCCATTTGTATAAAAAACATTTCTGAAATATTTCAGAAACATTTCAGAAACATTTCAGAAATGTTTCTGAAATGTTTTTTTGGTGTGGACGTTTCGTGACACATTTCTGAAATGTTTCTGAAATGTTTTTTGTTTCCCATTTTTAATGGGAACTTTTTTTTGTTTCCCGAGTTCAGTTTAATGCTTGAATATGGATTGTAAAGAAGTAGCAATTATAGCGTCGTGTTTTATAATCATGAAAAAAATAAAAATCCAAGACAGTGGCAAAGAAACATATTAAAAAATTTTTTTTAATTTTTTTTCTATTTCATCATTTTCACAATTTAGGCTTTCACAAATTTAAATTAAAGCATCGGCTTTTTGTTTTTATTTTTATAACCTTCATCTTGTGGATCCCTCTCTTCATTCGCAAATGTTTCAGAAAAACCAAGAAAGTTTTCCATTCAGAATGGGAAACAAAAAACATTTCAGAAACATTTCAGAAATGTTTCACGAAGCGTTCAGACCAAAACAACTTTACAGAAACATTTCTAAAACATTTCAGAAATGTTTTTTTGTTTCTGAAATGTTTCTGAAATGTTTTTGGAATGTTCCTGAAATGTTTCTGAAATGTTTCAAAAGTGTTTCTTTGGTGTGGACATACCTTAAGAAGAAGAACCTAAAGTAAATCTTTCACCTGATCGAAATCATTTTAGCCCTTTTTAAGAAAAGTAAGTATTATCACAAAGGTTGTGTGGCAGGTACCGTTATTTCAAGACCTAGATACCCAATTCCCAAAACCCCTCTGCAGGCTGCCCACAAACCTTAAGTCAAGGCTGAAGATCAGACAAACAGACAGACAGACTGAATTGCAGGAACCACTTTTCTCGTATTCCCTATCATCGTATTAAATTTCATCTTTAAGGGGGGGAGACCACTAGGAGCGTAAGAAACATTGAGCGTAAAAAACATGTTTTTTAAAAAAAATTTTGAGGGAACAAAATAACCCAATCATTTTCAAAATTAGAAGAAATGTTTATTAGAGCTGTCCAGAATTAAAAAAAATTTTCATCTATTCCTTGGCCAACAAAATAGCGGCGTTATTATAGTTATCCGGACGACTACGACTGTTTCCGGCGACATCAAAAACTGCTGAAGTTGCCACTCTTTTTAGGTTGATCTGAGAAAGATTTACCAAAGTTCATTCTTTTTCTGACATATTTAGGGGAAGGATATACCTAAAAAGGAATGAAAAAGTGCAAAATTCTATATTTGGGGGCCTTTTTACTCCAAAATTTGAGTTTTTTGCAATTTTTTTGTTACATTTGACGTCCGAAAAATTATTTATTTACACGCTAGCTTTCAAACTTTAGGTATATCATTTTGGTATTATAACTGAGAGTAATCTCCCAAAATTTCATCTAAATTGGTCGCTAACTTTTCGAGCTACAACTACAACACGAACGAGCAGTTTTTGAAAAAGTAGTTTCGAGATAATTGTATTCAGGCTTCATCACGAGAAAATTTTTAATTGTAGTAACTTACGGATTAATCGGCGATTCCAGGCGCATACAATAGACCTTCGACTTCCATCCCCGAAACAGCTGACTGATCATACAAAAGGTCAACAGTAGAGGGCATTGTGAAGTGAAGGTCGCTCCACCTCTAACGGCCCGAGCTATCTGATTCGTTACCCCACCGCATGTTGTTCTCGCGCTCTAAATCAGATAACTCTGCATCTATTCGATATTTTCAGTTTTCCTTTGGTCATAACATTCTTTAGATATCATACTTTCGAAATATGTAATAAAAAAATTTGTCCTTTAATTGTTATCTCAAATTTTTTTCTCATAGTACCTTTAATCGCAAGTAAAAAAGATGTGGGGTGCAGTAGGACATCTGTGTGGAACGAGGTGCTATAGGCTCTTACAATGAATATCCCTTTCTTTAATAATTCATTTTTCATTTAAAAAGCCAGAATTTCCTCAAAGAATTCATATCTCCTCAGTCCTAGCTTAAGCATGTTTATGAAATTGAATGAAAACTAAAAATTTCATAAACGAAATACTACAAGCAATTATTCATTCAATTCGATAAACATGCTTAAGATAAAATGCGTCTGGCAAGCAGAAGGCTGAAACCAAATCGTCTTAGACCGACTTTTTTGTAATCAGCGAAACTTTTCTGATGTTTTGGCATACCACTTTCTTGGTTATATTTGATAGGAAAAAAGTTATCAGTACTTTAAGTATAAAAATGCATTTTACTAAAATGTTAAAGAGCGTCTGGCAAGCAGTAGACTGAAACCAAATCGTCTAAGACACACTTTTTTGAAATCAGGGTAACTTTTTTTATTTTTTGGTGTACCACTTTCTTCGTTATTTGTAATGGGGAAAAAGTTATTGGTGCTTTAAGCTGAAAATGCACTTAAAAATGTTAAAATGCGCCTGGCAAGAATAAGGCTGAAACCAAATCGTCTGGGACCGAGTTTTTTGTAATCAGGGGAATTTTTTTGATTTTTTGATGTTTCAGGTGCTTCTCAAACATCTTTGCGCCTACTTGATAGGGTACAAAATAGAGCGTTAAGATTGATAGGTGATAGTTCAATCGTAGAATCGATTGATTCTCTTGGACATCGTCGAAACGTCACCTGTCTCTCTCTCTTTTATCGCTTTTTCCACAAACAGTGCTCTAGTGAAATAGCCAGCTGCATTCCTCCCTTGAAACAATTTAGCCGCAACACCCGCCTCGCTAGGAATGCTCATCAGTTCTGCCTTGAGCCCAACTTCGGGCGTACAGTCAAGTATAGAGATTCTTATTTTAGTCGCACCACCCGAATGTGGAATGCTTTACCTGGCTCTGTGTTTCCCCTGCATTACGATTTACAAAGATTCAAAAGCAACGTGCATCGGTGTCTCCTTTCAAATCCTCTCCTATTTTCCTAAATGCTCGCACTGTGTTTAATAACATTATAAGGGTAGTCATAACCCCTTGATGTGCGCGTTAATTATAAAAAAAAAAAAAAAAAAAAAAAAATCAATTATGTGGTTATCACTTCGACCTCAAAATCTGAAAAATTACCATTTTCGAACGCCCACCTTCGCCCCCGGCTGAAAAGAAGCCTGCCAGACGGTTGAATACATGTGCATTATTTTTGGTTATCACTCCACTCCAAAAATTTGCTTCCAGCTCTTAGACTACATGAATGGAAATAAAAATATGGATTTTGTTTTTTTGAAGTAACTGTCAAATGTTTTTAGTGAAGAAAAATTAATGAATTCACAGGCCTGGATTAACAGGTAGGCAGAATAGGCAGTTGCTTAGGGCCCCCGATTTTAGGAGGCCCCCGAAAAATGAAAAAGATAATAAGCACTGAAAATAAATTTTACTCAAATTAATAAAACTCAATTGACCGCATTCAAAATGCGACTACCGACGATCTAGACATGGTTCCTAAAAAGAACATTTCGGATTCATTTGACAAATTGTATGAGCGTGCAAAGAAGTGTAAAGTGAAAGGAGAGTATACTGAATAATAAAAAAGAAACAATTACATAGTGTTAAGTTAATAAGTGAATAAAATATCCTTGCTATCACTTAAAAGTCCGCGTTTTTTTTCCTAATCGTAGTGAGACCATAATTTTTTGACAGTGATAGTTTTAGTGCAATACACTAGTAAATACTCAAACTATCGTTTGCGTCTAAAGTTGTTATTATGTTTAAACCCTAAATCTCGTTCATATTTAATTGGTGCGCAAAAAAGAAAGGTTGCCGAAGAAAAACGAACAAGTGCAGTGTTAGAAAAAGTTCCAAAACTCGACAATCATGACCAAAATCAAGGACTTGCAACTAGTACTGAATTGAACGATGATCCAGTCAGCTCAACACCTGAATCTTCAAACCAATCTGTTGTGTTCCCACGATCCAGGAAAATGGGAAAAATTAAGATTTTGGTTTGAACATGGGCCATTCACATGTCAAAATTCGACTGGACCATTCCAACCAAGCAAGAATAGTAAGTTTGAATGAGAATGCGGTCTATGTTCCCTGCTCCGTGTATTCCCTTAATTTGGTTGGAAAGCATGCTGTGAAGTGCTGTTTTTATGCAGTAGATTTTTTCGCTATTATACAGACATTATATTTTTTTTCCGCCTCCACCTATCGTTGATGCATATTAAAAAATAAAATAAACAAAGAGAAAACTTTGAAGACATTGTCATTCATTTGATATCATATTAGAGGCTCTAGAAATCATTGCTGATGATGAATCACAATATACTGATACATCACGTTATGAGGCGACATGTATCGCGAATAAAATGCAAAAATTTGAATTTGGTTTCATGTTGATTTTATGGAAATCAACTGAAATATGGGAGACATCGGGTTGAGATGGCTCACGATTCTCATCTCCAAACTTATAAGAGGTGACAGTTTGCCTAATCAATGGAGGGAAAGTTTTCTTCTTCCAATGTACAAAGGAAAGGGAGATACCAGAAGCTGTGACAACTATCGTTCGATCAAGTTGATGTCCCACACTATGAAGATCGTTGAGCGGGTTTTGGATAGCCGACTGCGAAAAATAACAAGGCTGTCTGATGACCAATGCGGGTTTGTCGCGGGTAAGCCAACTACAGACGCAATCCAAAGTATAGGGATCATTATGGAAAAACACCGAGATGCCTTAGAGGATTTGCATATTGTGTTGGTTGACTTCGAAAAAGCATTCGATCGACAACCACGAGATCTGATATGGGTGGCCCTCAGACACCGAGGAGTTCCTGAAGCCTATGTGCGAATAATTATGGACATGTACGATGGAGCAGTTACAAAAGTGAGATGCCCAGCTGGAGTCACCGAAGAATTCCAAATAACAGTAGGTGTACATCAGGGAAGTGTCTTGAGTCCACTGCTCTTTATTGCTGTTCTGGATTATTTGCTCGAAGGAAAAGTAACGGACAATAAAGTACAACAATTATTCTTTGCTGACGATGGAGCCATCATAAGCGAGGATCCTACATCCCTGCAACGAGCACTTGACGTTTGGATTGATGTTCTGGAAGGAAAAGGGTACCGTATTAGCGCAAAAAAGACTGAATACCTGTGCTGCCCTTTTTCTGATCCAGACATTTATTTGAATGGAAATGTGCTTCCCAAGTGTGAAAAGTTTAAATATCTGGGATCTATGATCAATAGTGAAGCAACTTGTGATGACGACATCAATCATCGAGTAAGCGTAGGGTGGATGAAGTGGCGAGAAAACTCCGCTATCTTCTGTGATCGAAAAATGCCCCCTAAGCTGAAGGGAAGACTCTACACAGCAGTTGTCCGTCCAGCTCTGACATACGGTTCACAATGTTGGACAATGTACAAAAAGTATGAGAGCAAATTGACGGCAGCCGAAATGAAGATGCTTCGGATGACAGCAGGAGTAACAAAGATTGATCGAATTAGAAGTACTAAGATCCGTGAAAGCCTTCATGTCAAAAGTACCATCTTGGACAAAATTCAGCACGACCGGCTCAGTTGGTACATATTGTCATGTTCAAAAGAGAGATCCGCAGAACCCCGTCCAAAAGGCAATATCGTACAACGTTTCAACAAATTCGCGACGAAAAAGAAAAGGCAGGCCAAAACACTCCTGGTACAAGCAAATGCAAAAACAGCAGCATTTGGTTGGCCTCAGACATGGAACAATCCAAAACCGGGAGGCTTGCCGACGCTTTCTGAGGTCAACGCGGCGTACCCCACAGGCGGATCACTAGTGTGAAGCAGAAAAGTGGGAGAGTTGTGATCGCTACAAGATCACTACTCGTAACGCCGGAAATGAAGAAGAAGAAGAAGTTGATTTTATGGAAATCTATTTTGACTGCTATGCGTTCAGTGAGTAAGTCATTGCAAAGTGAAAAAGCAGATTCGCAAACATGTTCTATTTTGAAAGGATCGTTAGAGAGAGTTAAGTTTCATCCGTGAAAAGTTCAATGATTTCGAGGAAAAAACAAAATAATTTTTACCGGGTGTAGGTTATACAGAAATCGTAAAACGTACTTGTCGTAGAAAAAAACAACCAAATGACGGAAATGCTTCAGAAGTAGAATTTTTGCCTAACGATGATTTGAGGACTAAAGGTTTCCTCGAAATCATCGACAAGCTTCACAGTGAAATCAAAAGTTTCAGAGAGATTTGCATTTCTCATCAACTTTTCTCTAAGTGATGGAGACCTCCACGAAGCTATAAAAAACTTAGTTCGTTATTACTCTAAAGATTTGGAAGAATTTTTCATTGAAATGAAACAATTCCAAAGCTACGTGAACTCCAGATACACTGATGCACAAAAAACTCATAGTCATTTGTATAAGATTCTAATGGAAGATCAATTAGCCGATGTATTTTCTAACACAGAAATAGCTCTTCGGATATTTTTAACTTTGATGGTCACAAATTGTGCACAATAAAAAAAAAAACAAAGATGCTAAAAAAGCTACAACGCGACAAGAGCGACCAGACATGTTAGGTATACTATGCATTGAGTGAGATTTATTGGGAAAAATTGATATTGATAGTATAATTGATGAATTTGTCGAAAGCAAATGTTTAAAATGTATATAGGTGATAATCTTATTGATATTGTTACAGTAAAATTTTTATGAAATCTAAAAGTTTTTATTTTAATCGAAAAAGAAGGCAACAGAAGTGAAAAAAGGGCCCCCAAATTGATGGTTGCCTAGGGCCCCGTTGAGGGTTAGTCTGGCACTGTGAATTCACATACGTATAAGTACATTACGTACATGCATACATATGTATGTACAATGTACATACACCTTTAAAATTTTGTGAATACAGAATTGTCAACTGTCGTCTAGCATTTGTCATATATCATATGGCATAAATATGTCCTATGTCGTCTGTCATCTGTCATCTATCGTCTGTCTTATGACAGCTGTCGTCTTTCTGTACAGACACAAAATACTTACATAGATTTTTTGTGTAGTTTTTTGGAAAGTATGTGTCATGGGGAGCATTGTTAAAAAAAAAATCGTTATAAGAAGTCAATTTAAACAATTTATTAATTTCATAATTTTGTAAGGGTGAATTTTCCTTCATACCTTGGAAGAATTGAGTTCACCAGGAAAAAGAATATTTTGAATTTTGTCTGATCAGCATTTTGAACGCGATAGGAAAAAATTTACGAACGTTTTACTAAACAATCAGATCTAAGAAAATGTCAGAAGGAGGAGCAACATTTTATGCAGAAACCCAAAACCCACAAATTTTAAACAAGCGTTGGAGTTTCCATTGAAGCAAAGTGAACACCTTAATTCTGAATCTGATATACAAAATGATTGGGAAAGAGTCTGCTCACTTTAGGCCGGCGTTAATATGTTTATCGTTAATCAAAGACTATTCATGACTCAAAAGATGCCTAAAGCAATTCAAACTGAAACAACATTGCTTTCAGCTTTGACGCCTCTTCAAAGTGTAATCTACAATTCTGTTGAGTGAACTCAACTAAACCGCTAATAAAATATCAAAAGAACAAAGCTGTCGATGGGTGCCTAAGGACAATTGAGTTTATAGAGAAGAAGTAGGTATCTCCTTTACGGAGGAGAGGCACTTAACAAACTGAGGAAGGAATAATTTTATAATTCTTAAACCAGGCCTTTAGCACTGATCTGCTTTAATTAGACAGATGAAACATCAAAACCAATCAGCTATGCCATCACCACACAAACAAAAGGATAAAGGAGTCCCTTTGAAGAACTATACAAACTATACTAATCGCACGGGTTGACCCAGATAACGGTGCGGCAAAAGAGAATGAAAATTACCAAACCAGATTAAATTAAATGTTTTAACAAATCAAAAGGGAACAAGATGCGAACTTGTGAAATGGGGTAAAGAAAGACTAGCTAAAGAGGAATTCTCTCGAAGATACCACTTTTGCTAATGAATTTGCCAAGCTATATGTACGAGTACATATACCGCGAGCATACCGAAGAAGTCGCCTTGCTGCTTGCTTCGACCAACTTCGTTCTGGATTAATGTTCTTGTTGGAATCACTAATTCTCGGGCACTTTCATGCTCACGGCGCGTTTGAGTGAATGCAATTGGAAGGAAACAAAGAAAAAAGAGCCATTTTTTCATGATAATTAGGTGAGGATAGGGTGATACTTTAAGTCCTCAATCTTTTTATTTTGCTTTTGTGCTCTGCATTCGCTTGCTTTAAATGTTCCAATCTGAGACTATGAGAAAAGATGTTGAAAGGTATGCGGAGCGTCGAGAAAAGGACCTTAAAAATACATATAGAAGACTATAGGGAATATTTTGATGTAAGGAAATAAGGAATTTGCGCTGTTCAGTGGAATGTTCAATTAATAGAGAGGGAATAGTGATTTTTTTCTGTCTCTTGGATAATTTCTAGAACAATAGATTAATTAAAATGGTTTTAAACAAAGGAACGGTCTCTGGTCCAATCTTAATCATTTTACAAGGGGACATTTTTTTCCTTGTTTTGAAATTTTACTTGAGAAGAAGACGTGTTGTTGGTCTTTTTTTTGCTGTGCCTGATGATTAAAGATTAAGTGTTGATAGCAGATTACTCAGCAAAAGTTTTTTTTGGTAGCGGTCCAATAGGGTGTCGTCTTTGCCAGTTTATTAATCGGGTGCCATAAAATTCGTACGAAATGAGGCTTCAAAAACGACTTCTTTGAGTGTGTAAAAGCTAAATTGAGATTCTTAAAGCGAGTGTAACAACAGAGGAAAGGACGAAAAAAAGTTACAAAAAAAAAGACAAGTCCCCTTGACAAATATGACAAAATATCAAATGATTATAAAACAGCAAGACGATCTGTTGGGGAGCCAGCTTTGCCATAGTTGATTCGTGCCTAAGGTAAGGGCAGAGATTTTTTTTTTTTTTTTTTATAATTAACACGCACTTCAAAGGGTTATAATGTTATAAAAACACAGTGCGATCATTTAGGAAAACAGGAGAGGATTTGAAAGGAGACACCGATGCACGTTGCTTTTGAACCTTTGTGAATCGTAATTAAGGGGGAAAACAGAGCCAGGTTAAGCATTCCACATTCGGGTGTTGCGACTGAAATACGAATCTCTATATACTTGACTGTACGTCCGAAGTTGGGCTCAAAAACTGATGAGTATTCCTAGTGAGGCGAGTGTTGCGGCTAAATTATTTCAGGGGAGGAATGCAACTGGTTACTTCACTAGAGCACTGTTTGTGAAAAAAGCGATAAAAAAGAGAGAGACAGGTGACGTTTCGACGATGTTCAGGAGAATCAATCGATTCTACGATTGAACTATCACCTTTCAATTTTAACACTCTAGTTTGTACCCTGTCAAGTAGGCACAAAGATGTTTGAGAAGCACTTGACCAGATATGGGAGTTATACTCCAGTTTTGGACGAATGAAGGAATTATAAATTGTAGCCAGATCAGAAGGAGTGAAGAATTTCCTGCATCGTCTTTTGTTTTGAAGTTGTCCTCACATCTCATATTAGCTTTTTGTAATACGAAAATGAAATTGGCAAA
Organism: Melanostoma scalare; assembly: GCA_949752695.1. NCBI lineage: Eukaryota > Metazoa > Arthropoda > Insecta > Diptera > Syrphidae > Melanostoma > Melanostoma scalare. The sequence goes on from OX456985.1 coordinate 53,762,253, forward strand.
GCTTTTGACATCTGTCATCTATTATCTGCAATCTTTCATCTGTCGTCTGTCATCTATCACCTATCATCTGTCATCTGTCATCAGTCATCTGTCATTTGTCATCTGTCACCTATCATCTTTCATCTGTCATCTATCATTTGTCACCTGTCATTCGACAAATACATTCTGTTTCTACAATGTATGATAAATGAATGATAAATTCTCGGTGAGCATAAATAACTCGAACTGAAGAGTATAGTGCCTAAATTTTGAAGCTTTGGTTTTTGATAACTCAAAACGTTTTTTACTTAAAATAAAAAGAACCTAGAATACATGCATACAAGCGAATTCACTATGTTCTTAATCCTTTCTAAGAAGGGAAATTCATTTTGAGAACCCATGTGTATCAGACTCTATAAATGTTGGTTCAAAATGGCATCAAAAGCCATATGCTTAAACTCTTTTCTTTGGTGGGTCTTACTGCCTCTTTAAAGTGCAAACGAAGCCCGTGGTTTATTGCACTTCTAAATTGCTAAGCTTGATTATCGAAATCAGATTATACTTACCCGCAAATGCTGTAAAAGGAATCTGAATATGGTTTCGACAAAACTTCAGCCTGGTCCAAGCAACAAAGTTGAATTAATAGTCGAAATAATGCTATGTCCGCACCTGAAGTTAACCTGGGTTTCGTTCCAGTATGGTTTGAGTTAACCAAGTAGTGTCCGCATATGCAGAAAAGTTTTGAATTTATCTTTTTGTCTTAAGTTAAAAAGAGACAGACATACAAGTGTGAGCAGAACGTCAACCACGTATGAGAGAATTCATTCTCTCTCCACTCACTTCCACTCTCTTAAATGCCAAATTCAATGGAATATTGGAAATAGTGTATTCAGCGCCTTTGGTTTCGAGTAGGTTATCTCGAAACCCAGTGACTAAAAAGGTTTCATTTTGTATGGCAAACCACTTGGTTATCATGTTGGTTTGGGATTGTTTTGAGTTAAACAAGTTTAACTCTCAGGTGCGGACATAGCATAATAAGATTGAAACTCTTAAGGAACGGTCCCTTGCCTAAGGACAAACATCGAATTTAATTTATTCTAAAAGAGATAACAAAAGCGTAAAGCAATATTTCCAAAGTTTTGAACAACACGAGCAGCTCGGCCAGTGGCGTAGCGTAGGGGGGGGGTTTTGGTAAAACCCCCCTCAAAAATATTTCAGTCGAATATCATTTAAACGCTTAATTTTTTTTTTTTTTTGTTTTATTGATGCAAGTTTGTTTTTCACATTTAAAATTTAAGTTCGAGCTTTTCACAAATCAGTATCTAAATACATGTATGTTTGTGTTTTGCCTACATTGAGCTATAGAAAACAGTTGAAATGCGTTAGTAGGGCTCCTATTTATTAAAATCATTGACTTATTAAACATGGACTGCTAGGACTCAACTTCAAGATGGTTCCACTTATTCTAAGCAATACTAGCGAGCATCATTTCAGCGGAAAACTAGTGAAACATTTTTGACACTGCTAAATAATCACGCTAGCTAAATCACAGCAGATGTCGTTAGTGTTTTAGTTAAGAGTAAGATATTGGCTAGTGCAGTGATCCCCAAAGTGGTCGGTATCGACCCCTTGGGGTCGATATCGGTTTCTTAGGGGTCGACAAAAACGAAATCTGGATTTGGGGGTCGAAAAGTTTTTCAATCGACCCCCTTAACACATTTTCTTATTTTAAACTTCAAAGATAGTGTTGCGTTACTTTTGCCATTCTAAAAATGAACAGCCTTATTTATAAACCAATAATAGGGAGTGAATAGCGCTATATTCCTCTTACAATATCTCTGAACAAGAAAACCTTATTTATAAAACTTTCTGAACGTAACATAGGCTGAACGCCGATTTAGGTAGTATAGAGACTGAATAAATTTGTGTCTTCGCTATTTTGAAATGACAGGGGACTGTTAGTACGCCGGCGGATACATAGATGGATTTCAGGGACCGTTTTGTTTTCGATAGTGAAGTATACCTGGGATTTTCCTTTTTGGTGGTTTTCTTACGCACCAGCTGTTCAATAGGTAGAAAATACACATCATTGCTATAATAGGTTTATAAATAAGAATTTATGCAACGTAGAATAGAGTGCTATTCACTACATAACTATTCATCCGTTCAGAGCTATTTAGGGAAATGTAATAAATACGGCTGGAAAAGTTTAATGAAACATTTTAAACATGTGTATAAAAAAATTGACATAGTATTGTATAATTGTGATATTATACATAAGTAGTAGTTTTAAACATTTTTACTTAAGATTGGCGGTGTGATCGCAGACACGAAAAAAAAGGAGACAGTAGGTACAGTTTGGACTACATAAAGTTTGGATTTATTTCATCTCCATCAAATCAACACTTGCCGTCGTGTCTCATATGTGAAAAAGTATTTAGTAACGATGCCATGAAGCCTTCAAAAATGGAGGACCACTTATCACGGTCCTATGCAAAACGTTGATGGCTTGCGAGCGTCCTTCAATATATCTCTGCTAAAAGCGAAGTAGGCGAAGCCTCTCACAATTGGAGAGCAACTTATTTTACCAGCCATTGCAGAGGTCCTCAACAATGCATTGCATAAGCCCGCTCAAGATACATATTATAAAAAGAATATCCTTGAGTAATAACACCGTTAAGAGACGAATAGACGAGATGGGTCGCGACGTGGAATACATTTTATGCAATTTATTGCAGGCCAAGAGATTCTCTCTCCAGTAAGACGAGTCTACATTACCCGGCAATGAAACTCTGTTGGTAGGATACGTTCGATATATCATAGATGAAAATATGTACCGAGAGCTGCTTTTTACCATTATATCTGGAAACTGATACCAGAGGAGAATCCATTTTTCTGGCAGTGGAACGTTTTTTTTACCGACAAAGCTATTCCATGGAGAAAAATTATTTTTGTTGATATATCAATATCAATATTTTCAGCTATTTTTGGGTCTGTGTTGGAGTTTCTAAATGAAAAAGATCCGAATTTGGAAGAAAATCTGAAAAATTCTATGACGGATTACATGACCGATCTTTACTTGATCAAAACAAGATCACTTCACAAAGATTTTACCAAAAGGTTTGAGGATCTTTTGAACTTACAAATTCCTGAGTGGGTAATAAATTCGTACAGTATAATAGCCATGGAAGAAATCAATGTGATAATGCAAGAAAATTTGATCACCATCCAAACTGACGAAGAGCTTAAGCTTAAGTTCAACGAAGGCTATCAGAAGTTCTGGTTGCAGCGCAGCATTGAAACTCAATATACTGCATTGTGGAACATTGCTGAAAAATATCTCATCGCTTTCCCATCATCATATTTTGTTAAAAAAGACTTTAGTGTGGTTGCAAACATTTTGACGAAAAAAAGAAACCGTTTGAAAGTCAACAAACGCGGGAACTTAAGGCTGCAAATTACCAATATTAAACCAGATCTAGCTAGATTCATCCATCGCATTAATTTTTCAAATCATGAATTTATTATTTGTTCTCAAATAAGAGCACGATTTCTAAAAACCTGCATTAATAAATTATGAATTACACTTCATGTTTATTGAATTTCATACCTGCTATCATCGTAACGTCATGTTTTATTGTTATCTCAAAAAATTTTCTTTCTGCACTACTGCGAAACTTGCTTACGTAATAGGTACCAATAAAAGTAAGTAAAAAACTCGAGACAGGATTTTTAAAGTAATTTGACCCCCAATTCTACGGTATCAGTTCATTTTGGAAAAGGGGTCTGTTGCTCAAAATAGTTTGGGAAGCCCTGGGCTAGTGTAACCAAAAATAAGTGCAATCATTATTATCCAACTTTTGTATAGAGAATTAATGCAACTAGCAGTCCGTGTATCATAAGTCAATACAATGTTTCAATCACAATGATCTATTACGCCAGTTCCACAAAGAAAAATCTCACTGAGCGCTCAATGTCACTGTGACGGAGCGCAATCAGTTTTGTGGAACATAATTCTCTGCTCAACTGTGTCCTTGTTTTCAAACTTTTACTCATCATCATCAGAATGTACAACGAAAATTCGCTGATGCTGAAAAAATTGCCGAGTCTATAGGAGAAAAAATTTAAGTTTCCAGGATTGTGCATCGTCAAAAACACCGACAAAATTACCAAAGCAGCTCAGCAGAAGATTATTACCGTATATCAATATTCATACTTTTCCTGGATCACTTCATATCATCCATATCTGACAGATTTGCGAAACACAAAAAAATTTTGTCAATAATCGGAAATACCATCCCTGAAAAATTGGTCAGGAAAGACGTTGAGAATATTGATGAAACCGTGGAAGTAATAATGAATCAATGGCCAACAGCGACTGAGGCAGCTGCTTCAACCGTAATAAATGAAGTGTAACGTTGGGTTGGGCCAGAAACTCAACCAAAGACATTTATAGAATCATTAAATCTTTGTAACGATGCACTTTTTCCAAACATTTTCAAGTTTCTGAAAATAGGTGCAACATTGGCTGCGACCATTGCTAGCAGCGAGCGTAGTTTTTCCACGTTGAGGCGTCTAAAATATTGGATTAGGAATTCTACAGGCGAAGATAGGCTGAATGGGCTTGCTCTTATGAGCATTAACAGGCACATTGACATTAAGGTGAAAGAAGTTATCGAATGATTCGCGCAAAGCAGAGAAGAACTGATTTATAATTTCGTGTATTTTCATATCTTCTTATTTTCTGCACTTAATTATTGTATATCAATAAATTGGAAAAAAAAAACCCCCGAAAAATTTCCTAGCTACGTCACTGAGCTCGGCTGTAAGTTATTGAATACAATATGAGACACAGTCAATTTTCTAAAACACTTACATATGTCTCTTTTTATTGGCATTCCTTATGTTTTCCATAGCAATGAGAGATTTGCTCTTTGGGAATCCAAAAGGAGCTATTACACCATATTTCTACCGATCGCAATGTGACTTGAAGCTCCTCGCAGCTGCAATATGTAATCCAGTGAAGTTAAATGCTATGATATAGACAATAAAACAATAACAACCAAAATGAGCGATCGTGTAATGCCATGAAAACACTTTATTGAATCTTGAAATTTATTTTAAATTGTGTGTGATGCTTGATTTTAAAATTGTTATATTGTATGAAATGTAGTGTTGTGATCTTTAAAACGGGCCCCAGATCGTTCCCAACCTGAACTCATACATTTCTTTTAATGACTTTTATTTTGAACTAGCTGAGTCGCCCGGCTTTCCTCGGGTCTGTAGTTTTAAGGCTCCCGTTCTCGTTTTTTCTCTTCCGTGGGTGCCGTGGGAATTTGCGGATGAAATATAATCTTTCTTACTGTGGGACTGTGTGGCATCCTAATGCTGAAAAAATTTTAGAAATCTGTCCAGTAGCTCCTAAGTTTCCGTTCCCAACCCATTCCTGTTGGAATCTTCCGTTCCCGTGGAAATATGTGAATGAAATATAAATCTATGTCACTGAGGGATAATGTTACATCCTGTAATTTGAAGAAATTTCGAAATCGGTTAAGTAACTTTAATGTTCCTGTTCTCGTTCCTGTTTCTGATCCTGTAGGATTATAAGGATGAAAAATATAGCCTGAATTACTGACAAAGGGTAAAGGGGGATAATGTAGCCCCCCTAATGTTGAAACAATTTCTGAAATCTATCCAGTAGTTTCTAAGTTTCCGTTCCCAACCGTTCCTGTGTGAATATGGGGATCAAACCTTAACAGGAACCATCTCTGGACTAAACTATGTCTACCCTGAAAATTTCATAAGAATCCGTTGGGTGGTTTAGGAGTATACCCCGGACATACATACATACATGCATCCTATTTTATTATAGATATCGCGTTTATAATCATAAGTCATCCTCGCCTGGCCAGCTCAATCGGTAGAGCAACAAGCTCTAACTCTTAGAATAATGAGGTTTGAGCACCTCGTTGGGCGCCAATATGTTGTACTTTTTTTTTATCGTAATTTGCAATTTTCCAACCGCAATGATTGAGAATTGAAAACAATATTCAAATCAATAGATCGCAACTGATGTACTAAGGATGATAAAGAACTGTCAAACACGCTGATAACGAAAGCCTTGCTGCAAAATAGACTATACAGATAACCAAAGTGAAAGTACATCAACTTTTCATTGCTGACGATGGAGCCATCATAAATGAGGATTCATTGACATGTATTTGGTTAGCCACTGACATAGGACAATACAAAACTTTGAGGTGTACCGACGAACTCTGAGGTTGACGCGGCGTCACTACGAGTGTATGACTAATGTGAAACAATAAAGTCGGAGAGCTGTAGTCCCTTCGAGTAAACGGTGCTCATAAAGTCGTAAACTGAAGAATAAGTAAAAGAAGAAATAAATGGAAAACTGCATTACGTAGATAACAGACGAGAAATGACAGATGACAGCTGACAGATGATGGGTTAGGTTAGGTTGAATGGGGGGTGCAGCCACAAGTGGCAGCACCTTCCTCGGATCTCAAGGATCCATTTTGCTCCCCAGAAAAACAGAGGATTAGAGGGTGGGAAGATTGGAGAGGTGGAGGGTTGGTCTGGTGGTTAGGTTATTGGGGTAGGGAACCCCCACTGAACCATTTGGAGCCCTGAGTAAATTTCAGGACGTTGCTTAATGGGTGGTTAGAGATGTCGCCCAGTTTGTCGAAGAAGTATTCTCCGAGGGCTTTTTTTCTAGTGCGAGCCAAGCTAGGACACTCACAGAGGAAGTGGAATGATCCTTCCTCTGCCTCTTCGTCTTGGCATTCTCGCATCATTTGAGTACCCAACGAGTTGTGGCCCGTGAGAATGCCCATCAGCAGAGAGCCGAGGTCTGCTAAGCTGGAGTAGAAATTCTGTTTTTTTCTTGGAAACATCTGGCCAAAGGATTCTGGAGACTCAGCATGTTAATGACAGATGATTGGTGACAGATGAAAGACGACAGACTTTAGATTATAGATGAAAGTCTTTTCATGATAGACGAAAGATGTCAAAATCTTTACCAATTTCATTTTATAACACAGGAAGCTAATACGAAGAAATCTTCAAAACAAAATCTCTGCTCTTACGTTAGGCACGAATCAGCTTTGGCAAGGCTAGCTCCTCAGCAAATCGTCTTCCTCTTCCTGTTGTATGATCATTTGATGCCGCGGCATGAAGCATGTATGGTTTATCCTTCGCATCGTTCGCATGATGTTCAGGTGCTTGAGATTTTTTGGGTAAGTGTTTCTCTTTCAATCATCAAATAAAACTTTTTCCGAGAACGCAAAACATTCGGGTACCAACGCATTATACAAAGTCAAAGGGACGAAGGGGTCTCTTAAATAATTTGCAATTCGTTTGATGAATCCAAAAATCACGTTGGATTTGGCAACCAAACAATCAGAATGCTTTTTGTACGGTAGCCAGGGATCAAGTATAATGCCTAAGGATCAAGTATGATTTTCATTCTATATGGTAATCAAACGAATGACAATTATTCTTCCAGGAGAAACTGTAATTGCAACTGTAAAAGTTACTCTTAAGTATTAAGGCCATTATTTGACCATCACTTAGACAATGAATTGAGGTCAGACTGAATTAACAGACAATCAATATGAAATTACTAATTTTTTAAAACGACTTCAGATCATCAGCATATTGAAGACATTCACAATATTTCATAACAGAAGTAATATCATCAATAGAAAATAAAAATAAAAGTGGACTTAAATGGCCACCTTGTGGAACACCCGATGAGCACTTTCATTCATTCAAAAAAGAGCTACCAACTTGTACCTATTGTGACCTTCGAATAAGATTACAAACAACTAAGCAACTGAGCTTGAAAACTGAAAACTTAAAACTTTCTTATCAAATTTCATAGTTTACTGAGTGAAAAGCCTTATTGAAGTCAGTGTACACTGTGACAACTTGGCACCTATCTCCAATAGCACCAACAACATATGAAATGAAGCAAGCGGGATTACTAACAGTTGATTTTCCGGAGGCAAAACCATGCTGACCTTCTGATAAGCATTCCTTTGGAACAAAATCGAGTCTGTGTTTTGTCTCAAGAAATTGCGATCAATTTGTTGATGTTTCTCCCTTATTAGGTATACAAAACTGTGTTTTAATTTTAAATAACTAAACATTTTGAAATCTATTTTTTGCTTGCAATACAAAAATTTGTCAGTTTAAACTGTGTCATTCAACACTTCATATATTTTTCTCAGACACTATAACGAGTTATGTGACCCTTCTGTGTCGCTACCTAGTGACATTTGGGGGCAAGTATAGAGCGGTTGAGCATCAACCCAGCTTCAAATTGTAAGGTCATCCATGCAATAACAAAGAAAAAAGATGCAGTCCATCTTCGTTGAATCAACCATTCTGGAGATGATGTGTCTGCTTCAATTGTGAGATTCTAAATGGCAAACCAGAAGTCGAGTCTACAGGAGTAGCTGGTTAAGAAAGATTTATGAGCGCTATACGTTTTAGCAGCACAAATTAAAATCAAAAAGTAAAACAGCCTGGCACAGCCCTAATATCTCCATACAATTTACATCATATAACGGGTGTTGATTTTGATGTTTATTACGCTCCCAGTCTCTTACTCAAAAACCTCCTCATATTGTCTGGTTATCGCTCCAGCAAATTCTTTCTACTAGTTGTTACTACTTACTGCTTGCTGGATATCTACCAGAGGCCCATAATCTAATACAACTGACCTCACTTGCGTGGTGGCTGTTCGTGCCATTTTTAATTGTTCAAGCCTTCATGGTACAAACAACAAAAACAACATAAATATCATCTTTTGTAATAGTTGCAGGTATACTCTCAAATGTGCTAGTTATTTAAAAATCCAATTTAAAATGAGAGCCTCAGAAAAATAAGAACAGTAATTCCCTACTTAACTTTTGCGGTTCCCATTCGACAAATAATCATCTGCTAAATCGACGAAAAAGTTTTCTCTTACATGTCGGTCTTGATGGACACCATGAAAAGTACACACAATCACAATAACATGATATTTGTGTTTTCCTTTTTAATCACACCCATATCAGTATTCTGGCATTTGTTTAGTATAATGACAACAAAACCACTTAACGCTACACCTACAACCTCATCCATATGTCAATTAAGGATATTCCATAAGTTATGTACCTACTTATTATATGTTCGAGGCTTATAGGTCAGTTGAGCGTGTCCTTACCTAATCTAGATCTGCTCGCATTAAATGGCTTGACTTTAATTCGTGGTTGGCCAAACGGTTCTGCTGTTATGCTTATACACCTGAACGATTGGACTAATTGATGACTGTGCCTTTAGATGACTTGTAAATACGATACCATGCCATATAGCGATAGCCAGAGGCACATTTGATGCTCTAGCATATAATATTGAATTCAGCAATCACACCTATGTACACACACGACTGACAACTAACTATTAGAAAACCACGTTGTTCATCCCATAACAAAAGCCTTGTTATGTGTGATTTCCAGCAGAACTGACTTTGCTTCTCTGATGGTAAACATTAGATGGCAGGTGGTGATACACTCGTTTAAATTGTTTCAAGGACGACAAAGTGCTAGCTTCATTTCTGCTTAGCTATGATTCCTTTTGAGGATCTATGAACGCCCAAGTTACGAGTTTAGTGCGCAATATCATGGTCGTTTCTCAAACAACCTCAATGTAGAAGGGAACCTAATTTTGCGGCAAATGATTCGAAAGCGACGTCAATTATTTAAACTTGCAAATGAGTGGTGTTAACACCTCTCACCTGTGTAGGAAGCACTTCACCAGAAAATAAAGTAGGTTTATTTACATAAGTAAGGTAAGGCAGGTAGATAGAAAATAAGTTTAGTTTTGAGAAGGAGTCGAGGGTGATTACCTCTGTTTGTGGTACATATTTATAGTTGGGTAATAACTATCGATCCCACGTTCGATGTATACTGCCTTTACTTATCCTCTAAGATATTAACATAATTAGATTACAACTTATATGGATGCTTACCGTTGATTGAAACTATTTCAAATAATTGCTTTCATCTGTGGTACGAATTTCATTGAGGGGGGTAGTGCTAAGCATGAGCATAGGCATAGGCATGTTTAGCCAGCCTTCATCAGTAATCTGATTACATGATGCTTAGGCGGCGCCGGCAGCGCTGGGGTGTTAATTAATTTTCTTTTTGGGGTAATCACTCAAAGCTTATAAAAGCTTTTCATTGTGTTTTGACGTTTTTGTTTGTAAAAATTTATGATTATGGGCTTAGTTCTATCACAATGGATGTAGAGGTACGTATACCAAAGAGTGATAGGGAGGAGATTGGTATACTTTGTATTCACCAGGCCGTGCAGGTTTTTTTTCTAATTATAGGGAAACCAATACCGAGCTCTTTTGAGTCATCAACTTTTTATGATTTAAACTCGTAAAAAATTCGTTGCCGTGTCTGATTAAAAGACAAAATCGTTTCTTTGTTTCAGTAATGAAGGTTTTTTAATTTTATACCAAATGAAGCAACAGGCTCAAAGCATAACCCATATGCAATTACGTGAATAAGCAAAGAAGGTCCATTTTTATATCTATGAATACGAAGATAGACAGAATTATCTCTTGCAAAAATCCACGTATGACACAAGCTGTGCTATAAAATTTGCTGAAGGTTACGATGAGTGGAGCTTTATCGGATCTTTTTTTTTTTTGAAAAACCAAGTGGACCGAACGGTTACCTTAAACGGCGAGCGCTATAGTGCCAAGCTCAACGAATTTTTCCTGCCTCAAGTGAACGTTGGAGAAATTGTGGTTTCAACCGGTTGGAGTAAGGGCGCATAAGCGGTGTTGTGAGGGCTACATTTCCATGTCGACTAATCATTCGTTTTGCTGATTTGCTATAGACTTCTCTTTGTGGGATCAACAAGGCTTACGCTCTTGAAGCCCTGAAGGGACCGCAGGAGTGCGGTAACCTTCACCGGTAAAAAATCTGGAAAGAGTAATGGAAAATGCCTTATTAGATTCTTAAGGAACTCTTAAAAGGGTGTATTTAAATAGTTCTAAGTATAAAACCATGGTGTTGTATCAGAAGGTGCGTATCGGAAATAAAGGTAAAAAACCACTCTTATCAGTTCCTTACTTGCGATTTTATTGGTACTAAGGCAATTTTCGCAATCGCGTAGAAAAAACCATTTTTGAGATAACAATCAAACTAAACATTATAAAATTTGCAGTTAAGTTCTTGGGGCAGCCTACACGGAAGTTTTGAGAATTGTGTCTCTAAGGGAAATAATGACACCACCCCCACAACCTAATGGTAATACTTATTTTTCTCGAAAACGACTGTAACGATTCAAATTCAATTATAAGTGATGGATTAGTCATGTTTGTATTTTTTTGGTTGTTAGAATTTTTTTTCCAAAAATGTACGATCGGTACCTTCCATAATACCCTCTTTTATTTCAAACCGACTTTCTCGTTAATGGCTAGGTAGATTTTGATGAAATTTTAGGACAGCCAAGAAAGTGACGTTTTTATACTCCCGCTAAAAGCATTTAAAATTAATAAAAAAAAAAGTAAATAAAGCTGCGCAGCAGGGGTCCAAGTGATTTCTCATAACCATGTCTTACGAGGCAATGGAGGGGACCCACAATTTTCAGCCGATTAAGAACGGCTTATAGAGAAAGCGCTTTTCATGGCAATGAATTAATTTTTGGAGGACTTGAAAACTAATTCTTCGGGATAGGCAATACCCGTGGATAAACATTCGAACATTCCGATTTGAACAACAAACCTCCTGCGTTTCAGGTAGATATGCTAACCATTATCCCACGGGCACCAGCCTAAGCTCTTGGAATATTAAGTTTAATTTACTTCGTTTTCTTATGTAATTTAATAAAATCTATTTGCTAATGTGTCGTTTTAATCCTTTTTCAGTTTCTAAACTTCTATAAATAATTTTTTTAGCTGCAAACAAACAACAAACAATAAAAAATACATCAATTAGGAGTTCTTAAAGGCAGAGTTACATTATCGACCCAAATGGCCAGATGGCAAACTACGGTCGACATACGACATACGAAAGACGGCAGACGATAGACGAGAAAACGGTAAGGAGAAAGCAATAACGAAAAAACGTTAACGAGAAAACGATAACGAGAAAATGATAACTAGAAAACGATAATGTGAAAACGATAACGAGAAAACGATATTGAAAAAACGATAGAGTGAAATTGATCTAGCTACAATTAATAAGGCCTTCTTTCACTCAAAACAGGAATATGACTTCCATATTTGGTCAGGTGCCTCTCAAACGTCTTTGCGCCTGCTTGATAGGGTACGAAACAGAGCATTAAGATTGATAGGTGATAGTTCAGTCGAAATGTGAAGTGATTCTCTCGAACATCGTGGAAAAGTTACCAGTCTCACTCTATTTTATCGCATTTTCTACAAACAGTGCTCTAGTGGAATAGCGAGTTGTATTCCTTCCCTAAAAAACATAACCGCAACACCCGCCTCGCCAGGAATGCTCATCGGTTTTACCTTGAGCCCAGCTTCGGACGTACAGTCAAGTATAGAGATTCGTATTTCAGTCGCACCACCCGATTGTGGAATGCTCTATCTGACTCTATTTTTCCCCTACATTACGATTTACAAAGTTTTAAAAGCAAAGTGCATCGGTGTCTCCTTTTAAATCCCGTCCTATTTTCCTAAATACTCGCACTGTGTTATACAACTTTACTAAGGGTATTCATAACGCCTTGATGTGCGCGTTATTTATAAGAAAAGAGTGTGAAAGCCTAAGAAACTTCGTTCCTCACAAGTGTCCTACGACACCTCGTATCATTTTATTTTAATTTTTCAGCGTTTAATTTTTTTATCTTAGAAATATTTTAACAAAATGGCAATCTGTTCAACATAACAAATGCTCTAGCTTTATTTTGGAAAAAGTATGGTACAATGATCAATTGGAATCAACTTGGAATCAACCACTGCGTAAACTTTTCCATCTTTAATATTCTGCTGGGGTTTTTCCGAACAGATGGAAAACTGCTTTTGTCCAGCCGGTCCCTCAAAAAGGCGAATCTTCCTCCCCTTCCGATTACCGTCCAATTGCACTTACGTCCCTTCTTTCCAAGGTCATGCAAACGTTGATAAACCGTCAACTTATGAAATATCTTGAAGAACGAAAGCTTCTTAATGACCGTCAGTACGGCTTTCGTAGCAAACGGTCCACTGGTGATTTGATGGCTTATCTCACCGAAAAGTGGAACCAATCTTTACATTGTTTAGGAGAAAGTAAGATTATTGCGCTTGATTTTTCTAAAGCATTTGATAGAGTTTGGCATCAGGCTCTTTTATCGAAAATGCGTGCTTTTGGTATCGATGAGTCTCTTCTTCGTTGGATTATAAATTACCTTTCCGACCGTTCAATACAAGTAGCATTGGATGGCTTCAGGTTTGATACCCACTTCATAAATGCTGGTGTGCCCCAGGGCTCCGTTTTGTCTCAAACTCTCTTCCTCATTTTCATAAATGATCTCTTGTCTGAAATTTCTAATCCACTTAACTGTTTTGCTGACGACTCGACCCTCAGCTTTTCATATTCGTTTCCAAATTCACGTCCCTGCTCTTCGGATGTGGAACTGGAACGGTTGCGTATGATAAGCTCATTGAATTCTGACCTTGACAGTATTGTTTCATGGGGTCTTATGAACCGAGTAGAATTCAATGCTTCGAAAACTTAATGCTGTCTCTTATCGTTGAAGCTTAACATTGCCATTATCCATGAATGGTATACCTGCATCGAAGAAACCGAAAAGATGTCAGTACTTGGTATGTGTGTAAACGATGATCTTCGTTAGAACGACCACAAATTTAAAACCGCCAAAAACGCTGCTAAATGCTTAGGTTTCTTAAGACGATGCAGGAAGTTCTTCACCCCTTCTGATCTGGCTACAATTTATAAGGCTTTCATCCGCCCAAAACTGGAGTATAACTCCCATATCTGGTCAGGTGCTGCTCAAACATCTTTGCACCTGCTTGATAGGGTACAAAATAGAGCGTTAAAATTGATAGGTGATAGTTCAATTGTAGAATCGATTGATTCTCTTGTACATCGTCGGAACGTAACCTGTCTCTCTCTCTTTCTTTTATCTTCTTTTAGCTGCATTCCTCCTCTGAAACAATTTAGCCGGGACACGCGCCTCGCTAAGAATGCTCATCAGTTTTACCTTGAGCCCAACTTCGGACGTACAGTCAAGTATAGAGATTCGTATTTCAGTCGCACCACCCGTATGTGGAATGCTTTACCTGGCTCTGTATTTCCCCTGCATTACGATTCGCAAAGATTCAAAAGCAACGTGCATTGGTTTCTCCTTTCAAATCCTCTCCTATTTTCCTAAATGCTCGCACTGTGTTTTATAACATTAAAAGGGTAGTGATGTGCGCGTTAATTATATAAAAAAAAGAAAAATACACAAAAGACCCGCATTTAATTCCTGTTTTTCGTGGAAGAAAAAAACATTTCGGGAACAAGTGTGCAACTCAGTCATTTAAGAAAAACTTAAAAGTAACTCCATTCGAGTATTTTTCAAATATTATGAATTATTTGAGTTTGGGTCATGACATTTGTTAATACTGTCGGCCCAAAAAAATGAAACCTCTCGTTACAAGACTCTTTTTGGTACCTACGGCTTTGGAAAACTTTTCAAGGTCTCACAACCCAATACCCTTGAATAGGAAATGTCATGGCTAAGCATAATTTTACTCTGCTCTCAGAACAAAGTTCCCACATGTCAACTAATAAAAGACACATTAGCAATTCATAACATCAGAAAACTCCTTGACAATTTATGAAAATTAATGTTGGCCAGAATTGACTAAGAAAATGATATTTGCAAATAGTTTTTAACTTTAAATTGAGTTTTCTGTAGCAACTTGAGTCGAAGTAATATTTGACATGACAGCAACAGTATATCAAAACAAAAAATCCTTTCCCAAGAGCAAGGTCAAATGTCTTTGGGAATAACTTTTGCGAACAATAAACGAAAAAAAAAAACCGTACTCCTAAGCCTAACAAAGTTATTTACACATGGCAGTCAGAAGCCCACCTCATCATACATTTTGTACAAGAAACATTCAGCCTAAAAGAATACCGATTTGTTCTTTTGTAAAACTTTAACGCCTTTAATTCCGACAACACACATTTTGCACTAACAATTCCTAAACGAAAGCCATACATGAATATACACCTTTATTCGTTTATAAATACACTCGAAGATGTATGAGGAAAGGTGGATATGTATATGTAGCAATTTCTTCCCGGCTATAAATCCCTGTGAAGGCTTTCTTTCATTCAAAAAAGTCGAAAATGAAATAAAAACTTTTCTTGAGAAATCTCTTCAAACTATTAGACAAACATATCCTTCTACGGCGCAAAAGTTTATCCTATACGAAAAACTTTTTCGGGCCAACATTCACACATACAGATGATTTACTTCGAGGAAAATAAATGGATAAACATGCTTATGGAGGGGTGTTATGGGAGGTCGTCGATTGGGTTAAAGGAGGTATAGCCTGAAGAATAAAATTAACTATCATGAATAACAATAAAAATGAAATCGGTTGTTGGAACACATTGCTCCACACTCGCCGCGGCTGTCGAACTCTCCAAAGCAAATTTAAGCTCGTAAAACTTTAACAATAAACCGATCAAACGATAAAGCGACAAAGAAGTAACGTAGAAGCCGTAGCCAGCCCTCATCTACACACATGTACTCATATCCGGAGAAGGATTCGGATTCTGATTCGGACTCGGATACAAAAAAATGGGCAACTCAAGTCTGAAAGTTAAAAGTCGCTTTTTTTACAATCTCTGGCCTTTTTCCCATATCATTGTCAATGGCGACGAAGAAGACATCTTCCGTGCAATCCCTAAAAAAAGGGGGAAAATAGAAAAAACAAGAAAAAAAAAAACACAAAAAAGGGAATAAATTCTGAAGGGATGCTGCTGTCAGTGTTTGGAAGATTGGCCAAATGGTGGACCCTGGAAGGGTTCCCGCTGTGATACTCAAAGAAAAACCATTTAAAACAAACACATTTTCCAAAAAACAAGCATTGGACAATTGAAAAAAGTATCCTTGCTGCCGAAAAGTGCTTACAAAATAGCCACAGATACACAAACGCAATGCTAAAAAGGATATGTGAGGGCCGGTCTATGAAATGGCGTGAGAGAGATTTGTTCGTAAGGGCT
Source organism: Melanostoma scalare (assembly GCA_949752695.1). NCBI lineage: Eukaryota > Metazoa > Arthropoda > Insecta > Diptera > Syrphidae > Melanostoma > Melanostoma scalare. Next base: position 53,778,500 of record OX456985.1, read on the forward strand.
CATTAAGCTTCTTGGATTAGTTCAGTGATTTGTTTTGAAAGTCTCACATGCGATCCAAAAACGATGTGTTAAAATCATTCTAAAGTTACTTTGGGACGAACCATCGCATCGGTCGGAGAGGAAAAGGGAAGCGCTGAAAGCTCATACGGATAATGTCCAACAGTTTTATTGAATGTTTGACGGTAGCATTTGACTTGAGCCCAACGAGACCCAAAACCTTGATTCATGGGGCATCCGGCGAATCGAAGTTTAGGTAAGTGGTGTGCGTTTTTACAATGATTGTTTGTTTATCCACCAGGATTTGAAAAATGTACTACCTATACATGTACATTTATCTGGCTGTATATAGGTATGACAAGATGATGGAACTTTTTATTTTACAATTTGTTAAAGTGGGAATGTCTTTGTCCTTGGTATGTTCTTCATCACCAGAGTGTAATCCATTTCACGAGCACATCGTATATATCCCTAGCCCATTCGTTGTTATTGCTCCTGGATAAAAATTGTCATATAAACGCCATGTATGGGTACCGTACCTACTTCTGTTGTTTGTACGTACAAACATAACCTGCTGTGAGAGCATCTTCTGGGGAATTTAGTTATTTTGAAGCCCTGGGCGAGGGTGTTTTTGTGTTTGTGTAACTCTTCACTTTTTATTGAAGATCTTTCGGTATTCTTTAATGTTTTGTCTCTGCGAATAGGTTGAGGTTTATGTTTTCTTTGTCTGCAGTTTTTTTTTCTCCTTTTTTTGTTTCCCTGTTTTTTTGTAAAGAAAACGATGATACCCTTTTTTTGGGAGGAATTCCGGTATCTGATTTATCTGATTTTTATTACACTTAAACATAGAAAAAAACAAGTACTTATTTGTTGGAGTATGATGGAGCCTTAGATACATCCGGTGTGAGAATGCTTTCAATTCTTAAATTATTGTCACATTAAATTCGTTTTTATTGGTTTGTAAGTACATAAAATAATATCTCTTTTCGATATTGACTCCTTTAAGACTCGTTCAGCTTTTGTTTGTTGACTCCAGTGATACCAAGAAAGGTTTCATTATTTATGGCTGAGTAAACAAGGTGAGCGACTGAGTGTTGTGTTTATGGGTTTGTGGTGTATTCAAAGACAAAGAAAGGAAAAAAAAAAAAGAATATTATGTGATGTTATTTGCCAATTGGGTATCTGATTTGCTCCATAAATACTTTGAAAATAAAATCCACTGCCATTGATGTGATCTTTATGTCTACTGATGTCTGCAATACAACTTTTTTGCTGCAAAGATGCGAACATAAAGTCTTTTATTTTTTGAAAGACGTAGTTAAGGCTTCACTTTCTAATATACAGGACATTTTGATGCGACAAAAGCTCTCGACGAATAGGTTGGGTCAAGACAAGAATAAAATCGTATACGAAAAGGCAAAGGGAGGATCTACCTCCAGGAGGGCAGTTTAATAGAAAAATTATTTAATTATTTCAAAAAAAATCTAGTTGCTAATGAAAATTACACATACCATAGTGTCTTTTAAAGCTTGTACTTTGTTATTAAATTAACAATTTAGTTCAAGTTGATTAAGTCATTTCATTTCATTTCATTTTATTTACATAGAGAAGCATTGAGATCAGATCTCATTTATGGCTAAAAAATACAATTATATACATTTTGTAAACTATAAGAATGAATAAATACATATTTATATGTATGAGCAATAAAAAAAAGAAAACGTAAAAATAAAAAGTTAGTAATGCTAAACATTTTTTTTTTTTTTTGTCAGGAGGAAATCTTCAAAAGACACTTGGCAGTATTCGACACCAAGTAGTGTGGGACTCTTACCTCACTAAAAACTCCTCGTAATCAGAACCAATCTATGAACGATCGACAACAGATTTTTCTTTCTCAATAATATAATCGCTTTAAGGAAAGCTTAAACTTTTAATGCTTCCCATGACTTTTAGACCATTAGCTCGTGTGGCTTGGTTCTTCTTTATCTCCGAACAATGCCTCTCGTATTTAATACGGACTCCATTTCAGAATTCATATGACTATGCAGTCGCTGATTGTGTGATACAGCATGTTTCTTACAACTTCTGTAACCATTTCTATTTGTAGGTCACGATGTAAATCGCTGTTTCTTATATACCATGGTGCAGGTTTCAGTATTTGTTTTCTTTGTACAGCCCCATAATTGGATTCCATAGGTCCAAACAGGTCTAAGTACTTGTTTATAAAGCATTATTTTACTTTCGACAGATAGGTCAGAATTTCTACCGAGTAACCAGTACATTTTTCTATATTTCAAGTTGAGCTCTTCCCTTTTCTTTTTGATATGCTCTTTCCATTTTAGCTTTGCATCCAAATCCAAGGTATTTGGCCGTGTTGGCGTAAGGTACAGCTTGATTGTTGATGAATATTTGTACGTAGCTTAACTTTTTATTTGTAAAGTTTATGTGTGCAGATTTAGCTTCATTGAGCTTGATACGCCATTTTTTGGTCCTATCACTAACGGTGTCGACGGCATTTTGCAATTTCTCAGCAGCCTTGACGACGCACTTACTGGATGCCAAAATTGCAGTATCATATGCAAAAGTAGCCATAATGGTGTTGTAATCCACTGGAATATCCCTTGTATATAGCAAATACAGGGTAGGTCCTAGGACCCTTCCTTGTGGAACACCGGCTTGTATTCTACATAGCTTTGAATATTCTTGATCATACCGTACTCTGAAGAGCCGGTTTGAGATATAAGATTTTAGTATTTCGTAGTACTGCCTGGGTAGGTCCCTTTGCAGTTTATACTCTAGCTCCTCATGCCATACCTTGTCGAATGCTTGAGCAACATCTAAAAATATAGCCGAACCTACTTGTTTTTCTTCTAATGCTTTTTCAACTGCATCCGTTATTCTATGAACTTGGTCTATCGTGGAATGTTTATTTCTAAATCCAAACTGATGATTTGGGATTAGATTTCTTTCTTCTATGACTTTGCTTAGTCTTTTCAGTAGCAATTTTTCAAAGACTTTTGCCATTATTGGAATTATTGCTAAACATTTTGAAAAAAGTTTTAATTAAATTTGCAATTGTATAGTAAAAAAAAAAAGAAATTTAAAAGTAAATTACAAACAATTAAAGCAAGCTCATAGTTTTTGAGTCATCAAGTCTCAAAAACAAAATTTTGAGAAAAAAAAGACATGAAATGTCGAAGCACACTGGTATGGAACAAATTTCTATATGCATCTAATATAACCATCATTTAACATCTTCATATGTATGGCTTCTGTCAAGGTTTGATCCCCACATTCGCACTGGAACGGAACTGGGAACGGAAACTAAAAATCTACTGGACAGATTTCAAAAGTTCTATCTGCATTAGGATTCTACATTATCCTTGAGCAGTGGCGGATCCAGGATTTGGGCATGGGGAGGGGGGGGGGGGGGGGGGGGGGTGGGGTGGGTCTTTTACTCAAAATTTTATTTATATATACGAGGTTTAGCAGATTCAATCAGAAATTATTTACATGATGTTGGCGTCGATTGCTCATTATGTATGGCCAAGGATTCGACGGAGCTCCGGCAATGAGTGTCCAATTTATTGTTGCACAGGCTCATCTGAGATCGTATTTCCCCCTGGCAATTTATGTACATTGCGCTGCACATAGCTTTAGTTTGGCAGTCAATGCAGCATGCGTAGTGTCAGCAATCAAAAATGCGTTAGGAACTATCGGAGCGATTGAAGCATTTTTTCACTGGCCTAAAAGACAAGACGTTCTACACCAAGAAATTTTAAAAATGACAAACAAAAGTGAGAAAAAAACAAAAGTTTAAGTCTGTTTGTCCTACCAAGTGGGCTCAGTCTCATGAAACAGTTGGAACGTACGTTGAATTGCAACCGACTGTTATTGAATCTTTGGAAGAAATCAAAACATGTCAAGATCGAGATACTTCGCAAAATGCACTGCATCTTCTTGACGCCTGTCACATTATGGAATCAGTTGATTCGATTGTTTTGCCTTTGAGTCGGGAATTGCAATCTAAAAACCAAGATCTGGGTGAGGCTACTAAGCTGGCAGATGACGCTTTGATTGAATTTACGTTCAAACGCGAAAACGCAGATTCAACTTTCAACGTTATTTATGAAAATTTTGCTAGAATTTTTTCTAAATACGAAATCACAATGAAAAATCGTTGCAACGTTCAAGCACAAAGTATTGAAGACTACTACAGAATTTCTTTCTACATTCCGTTTATGGATACGTTCATTTCTCAACTAAAAAGTCAGATCTCGGAACACAATCCATTTTCCAATGTTTCGGGCAACTGTTTCTTAAACAAGAATTTAACGAAAAGAAATGCGCTGACCTCTACACATTTTACGAAGATATATCGGATTGTTTGAAAGAAAATTTTCTGTCAGAAGTCAAGATGTGGAAGCAACGAATCCACGGCCAGAACATCCAAAATGCGCTTGATGCTTTACTGGTTAATATCTTTCGATCAAAAATTTACATGTAAAAAATTTATATGAGACGCGATCCGAGAAAAGGCACCTTTTAGGCAAAAGTGGAAGCTTACACAGCACGCTCTGAAAGGCGCTGATGTACCATTCAAACCCATCTAGAAAATCGTTTTTCTGAATTTACTTACTTACTTACTTAAGGTGGCGCTACAGTCCGGGTCGGACTAGGGCCTCAACCAACATGCTTCTCCAGATAGCTCGGTCCCTAGCTAGCTGCCTCCAGTTTTGCACGCCAAGTTGGTTGAGGTCCTCTCCTACTTGCGTGCGCCACCTGAGTCGCGGTCTTCCTCTACTGCGCCGTCCCTCGGGATTGGATTCGAAGACTTTCCGGGCCGGAGCGTTGGTGTCCATTCGCTCTACATGACCCAGCCATCTAAGTCGTTGGACCTTGACTCGTTTGACAAGGTCAGTGTCGCTGTACAGCCCGTACAATTCGTCGTTAAATCTTCTTCTCCACTCTCCATCTATGCAGACGAGACCAAAAATCACCCGAAGAATTTTTCTCTCGAAGCATCCTAAAGCGTTCTCGTCTGCCTTTGACAAGGTCCATGCCTCTGCGCCATATATAAGAACCGGGATGATAAGTGTCTTATACAGGGACACTTTAGTTGCTCGAGAGAGGACTTTACTACTCAATTGCCTTCTTAGTCCGAAGAAACAGCGATTGGCAAGAGTTATTTTTCGTTTGATTTCAGCGCTGGTGTCGTTGTCTGAATTAATAGCGGCGCCTAGGTAGACAAAGTCCTTAACTACCTCAAAGTTATAGCTGTCAATCGTGACGTTTTGTCCAAGACGTCGGTGTTGGGTGTCCTTTCTTGATGACAGCATATACTTGGTCTTGCCCTCATTTACCACTAAACCCATCTTCTTCGCTTCCGTCTGAATGCTCATAAACGCGCCATTGACATCACGCTGCGTTCTTCCAATTATGTCAATATCGTCGGCATATCCGAGCAATTGAACGGATTTTTGAAAGATTGTGCCTCTTGTGTTGACGTGGGAGTTTAGCACTATTCTTTCTTTGTCTTTGAGTAACTAAGACTATACTTCATCCTTATATTTCCACGGCAACAGAAATGGGAATGAGAACTTGGCCTTTAAACTACAGGCACGAGCATCGCCCGCCGGCCGGTTCAGCTAGTAATATATTAAATAGATTCATTTTTCCATCAAAAAGTCTGAAATTCCTCAAGGAATGCATATCTGCTCAACCCATACAACGCACCAACATCCTTCTAATTGGATAGTTACCCAAGAACATGGTTATTTTTAAGTTAATGCATTTTGATTATTATTTGCTAGTTTGGGTGGTATCTAATTTCATGAATCGAAATCAAAATATTGATTTTGTTTTTACGAAGTTACTGTCAAATGTTTGAGTAAAAAAAGTTAGGTATTAATTTACACATACACAGCCGGTCAAAAAAACTTGACCGATGATAAAAAAAACCAATTTTTCGAGAAATATAAATGTAAATGTTTTATTTCGACAATTTCTGAAAGAATGTACATATACAACTGCAGCTTATGTAACATTCCAAAATTTTTATTCGTTGAAGATTATGAAAGAAATAAAAATAATCTGTCTATACACTTAAACACATTTTTCATCAAAGTGACCACCTTTTGCTCTAATGACAGCCGCACACAATTTCGGCATTCTTTTATCAAGTTTTTGTAATGTCTCAAGTTTGATATTATTCCAGGCTGACTGAAGACAGTTCCAGAGATCGGTTTTACTTTTTGGTCGAAGTTTTCTGACTTCTCGATCGAGGTCCTCCCAAAGCAATTCAATCGGGTTTAAATCGGGTGATTGTGGGCAGCTGATCCAGTCTTTTCAGCACTCCTTCTTCTTCTTTTTTCATCAAATAATTCATACAATGCCTCGAAGTGTGTTTGGGATCATTGTGTTGTTGAAAAGTGAACCCAGGACCAATCAAACGAACACCAGAAGGAATCGCTTGGCGTTGTAATATGTTGTGATATTGTTTTTTCGCATCATTCCATCAATTTTGAACAATAAGCCCACGCCATTGTAAGCAACACAACCCCAAACCATGACTGAACCAAGGGGCGGCCGTGGTGCAGTGGTAGAGTGTTTAGTAGATAGGCCGGACGCGTGGGTTCGAATCCCGCTCTGGGCATCTACTTTTCTTTCAGCCTCCCAGTTTCATATGGACGCCGCCCCTGAGGTTATATATGTGAAATTGCTAACAACTTATTTCCAACTAATGCAACACAAAAAAGGGAAGGCTGCTACTCTGGTAGTACAATGGAACGGTTATTAGGTCTGAGTTCTCCAGATTAGCATATAGCCTCCTCTTTTTATTAAAAAACAAAAAAATTACTGAACCACCACCATGTTTGACTGTAGGTGTAATACAAGCTGAATCGCTACGCTCATGTACTTTTCGGCCTACATACTGTCGACGTCTTGAACCGAATAGTTCAAACTTTGATTCGTCAGACCAGAGGACAGATTTCCATTGATTAAGAGTCCAGTTTTTATATTTTTGCGCATATGCCAACCTTTTTTTACGATTGACTTCACGAATGTGCGGCTTTCTCTTTGAGTCATCTTTGAACCGTTGACACCGAACTGCAACTGCCTTGACTTTGGTAAGTTTCAGCCGCAATATCCGGGGCTGTGTTGGATCTGTTTTTCTTGCTGAGTGTCCCGATTGTGTCGTCGGTTGCTTTGATGTTGTGATCGAGACTCGATATATAGTCGATATACATGTCGATATACATGATTCTTGGTCATATTCTAACAAAAAAATTGTTCTACAGTAAAGTCCGTTTCTCAAGTTTGACATTTCTTTTTGACAATTTAAAAAAAAGGCTAACTTTGTGGTACCCTGAACTGTGTTAAACTCGATATCTCTGTCAATACTGATGATATAGACCTAATCTTAGACTCAATTTTTTGTAGAAATAACAACCTTTAAGACTGTATTTAAATTAGGCTTCCATAGGTTTAGGGTTGCCAGATTTTCAATTTTAAGTGGTGTTCAAATTTTCTTCCCCAAAATAAAGTTTTGACTTTGAGGTCACTTTTTTGGAGAAAAGGCCTGATAAACATGGAATTTATTTATTTTTTACAGATGAACAAAACAATAATAAAGAAAAAACTCAGCATTAAGTTAGCTCAAAAACCTATACATTTTATGATACTTGGAAAAATACAAAATGGGAAAAATTAAAAAAAAAATAAAAAAAAGTTTTTGCTTTGAGATTTGTTTGAATAAAACAATAATATGATCGCTTTTAGTAGTTTTTTTATGTATTTAATACAAATACAATTACAACAAGTGCTCAAAGCGCCCTCCTTCGTTTTGAATCCATGCCAGAGCCCGTTTTTGGATTTCATTGTGGATGTTTGCTTTAAATTTGGGGTATGAATGTTCAATAGGTAAAAAAGTCGTATAAAAGAATAAGAAAACAAATTTGTTCATTAGTTTGTCAAATTAAGTCACGATTGCAGTTTGATCAGAGAGTTTTTTGAAATGCTTTCATTTACGAGAGAAGAATACGCAGACATTTTTTTTCTTATATGAGTTTTTAAATGGAAATTGAAGAAAAGCACAACAAAGGATACCAGGAACTTTATACTAACTGAAAATCTGGCAACCCTTAGCCTATAGGAGTCAAATTTTAATACAGTTTCAAAGATTACAAGACTACAAGTAAGACAAGAGATATCGACAGCAAACACCCACAATGAAATCCAAAAACGGGCTCTGGCATGGATTCAAAACGAAGGATGGGGCTTTGAGCACTTGTTATAATTGTATTTGTATTAAATACATAAAAAAACTACTAAAAGTGATCATATTATTGTTTTATTCAAACAAACCTCAAAGCAAGAACTTATTTTATTTTTTTTAAATTTTTCCCATTTCGTATTTTTCTTAGTATCAGAAAATGTATGGGTTTTTGAGCTAACTTAATGCTGAGTTTTTTCTTTATTATTGTTCATCTGTAAAAAATAAATAAATTCCATGTTTATCAGGCCTTTTCTCCAAAAAAATGACCTCAAAGTCAAAACTTTATTTTGGGGAAGAAAATTTGAACACCACTTAAAATTGAAAATCTGGCAACCCTAAACCTATGGAAGCCTAATTTAAATACAGTCTTAAAGGTTGTTATTTCTACAAAAAATTGAGTCTAAGATTAGGTCTATATCATCAGTATTGACAGAGATATCGAATTTAACACAGTTCAGGGTACAACAAAGTTAGCCTTTTTTTAAATTGTCAAAAAGTGATGTCAAACTTGAGAAACGGACTTTACTGTAGAACAATTTTTTTCTAAGAATATGACCAAGAATCATATCCCAAAGTATGTAAAACGAATTACGGGACACCCTGTATATCAGTCGATATTAGCTGTACATCGATCAATTCAAATTTGAAAATGTCTATTCTCTTATCATTCACCTTGAATGAATATTAAAAACCATAACCTGTACTGTACATACAATGGTAGTAAGAAATCGAATAATTGATTTTTTCATCATCGGTCAAGTATATGTATGTACGTATATAGCGGAGTTCACACTGTACAATTAGTTGGACAGACTTCATTTGATGGATGTTGGATGGTCGGATGTAGTTTGCGTTCAGACTTATGTTCGTCCAACTTTATGTCATATATCCATCCTGCGAGTAGGCCAAGCGGTCGTCTGAGGGTTCACATTATCAAACATTGGTCGTTCAAGCCGAAGTCTGTCCAACTAATTGTATAGTTTGAACGGCCGGCCCTTATAAAATTTTTACATCTGGAAAGTTTTGTCAATATAAATCTAAAACGCAAAAGGGCCAGCATCAGATGCCTAAATTATCGACACCACTACTAGTCACGACATTCGTAAGAAAGAAGAGAATATTGTTTTCTGTCACAAGCTGTCACCTCCAGAAATGAAAAAACTGACTTCAAACTCACTGTGTAAACGAAAAAGCTAGTAAGCTATGTGTCTCTTACACTCCGGCCACGCAACGAGTCGCTGAGCGACGAATCATGAATCTGAGCGATGGGTGGCCATTAGCTCAACGACGTCGCTGAGCGATTAGTTGGGAAAATGCCATCGCCAAGTGCTCTTTTTTTTTTTTTTTTTGCATCTCAGAGACAAGCGGTACTGAACTTAGAGCAAGCTCATTTGTACACACTTACCTACACTCTTCATCATTAATGCAAGTGTTAGTGGTTAGTAAATAACGCCAACACAAGCACAAAGAGAACGTATACGAGAAAAAAAAATAAAAGACATTACAATTTTTAACAAAAAAAGTACATTAATAAATAGAACAAACATTATTAAACAAAAACTATACATTAATAAAAACAGAAATTAAATTACAATAACAAAATATCAAATATAAGTCATGCAGGTGGCACACTGGTTCTTAGTTTTAATTTTAAAGTATTTTTACTTAGGTTGAAATCGGAAACAAAAGGATAGGAGTTAGATAACCTACTCATGCGAGCTAATGGCTCATGCATGCCATAGTTAGTTCTGTGGTGGGAGCAATGTAAAAACTCTAAATTACGTAGTTGGTGAGATCCTCCACGATAGTTGAAACTAATGTGGGAAAGCAAGTCGGGGGCATCAACTGAACCGGTTATTAATTGATGAAAAAAAACTAAATCATTGTTAATTCGTCTCTGTGAGAGGGTTTGAAGATTTAATAGGCGAATACAATTTTCGTAAGGAGGAAGATTGAAAGGATCTTCCCAAGGAAGACCTTTGAGAGCGAAACGTATAAATCTGTGCTGTACTGCTTCGATTCGAGATTTATGAATATCATAAAATGGTGACCACACCTGAGACGCATATTCTAGATGCGGACAAACATAACAGTTATATAAAGAAATTTATACTTTTGACCATCGCTTAATAAAGCCAAGCATTGAATTTGATTTGTTAATAATGAGGTTGATGTGTTCATAAAACTTGAGGTTGGCACTAAATAGAACACCGATGTCACGGAATCTAAAAACTTGAGATAGGGATTGTTGCGATATTGAATATTCTCCAATACTTGGCGGTCTTTTGCGGGAAAAGGTCATACTTTGGCGCTTGGAAGCGTTCAAACTAAGTCCATTTTTAGAACACCATAGAACAAAACTGTCGATATCTTTTTGCTAGAAGTCTCGATCTGAAGCATTTTCGATGGTTTTAAAAATCTTCATATCATCAGCAAAGATTAAAATGTCGGTATAGGAAATGCAGGAAATTACATCATTAATTGCAACAGTGAAAAGTAAGGGACCAAGATGACTTCCTTGTGGCACACCAGACAAAGCAATGAAAGGTTTTGATAAAACATTTCGAAATTTGACTTCATAAGACCTCTTTTTTAAGTAGGAGCTTATCCAAACAATAAATAATAAAGGAAGTAAGTAATTCTGTCTCTGTGAATAGGAATACATACTATTAAAATTCACTTGCGAGCAGTGAGTTAAATACTGAAAAAAGTGTTCATCAATTTCTAAATTCGTACTACAAAAAGATCCACAAAAATGGTTAGCAAAGGCATTGCAAATCTCAGGAGTATTTTTTAAAGAGGTGCTATTAAAAACAAAGTTGAGGGGATACCCGTCTGATTTTTTTTTTAGAGTTTACAAAGGACCAAACATTTTTTTGGGTCTCTTTTCAGAGAGCACCCCATTTGATTGGCATAGTTAGAGTATATATTTTGAGAAAGCGTTTTGAAGTCTTCAAAAAGACTAATGAATAGTTGGTGGTCAGTTGGAGAGAGAGTAGTTAAATAGATCTTCCACGTTTTGTTTCTTTTGTTCCTTAGAGCCTTTAATTCCTTGGTAAACCACGGTTGACTGAAACTACTATTTCTTAGCAACTTTTGGGGAATTATTTTTTTCATGCTATTTTCTAAAATCGAGTAGAAGCAAGCGACTGCTTCGTTAATATTTGCAATAGTTGATATATTTTCAAAACCAGCAAAATGCATAATTCATTCGATAGCAAATCGAAATTCGCTTTTCGATAGTCAAAAGTATATACACTAAACTGTTTCAAATTTTTTTTTTTTTTTTAATTTTCTCCCAAACAGGTTTAGAAGTTTCGTTTAGGTATATAAAGACTCCAGTTAAAATTTAAGATTTTAATAAAAATATTTAGGGGTGGCGCATCGCACATTTCGTTTTCCCATAAGATTAACATAGGAAACATTGTTTTTTCTGCTTCTGATTTTTATAACTAGCGAACGAAGCATCGTAACGAAAATGTAAATACATGTTCTTGTAGGAAATAGAATGCTCTACAAAAAGTTTCTTTGCCAAAATTTCGTAAAACTAACTGTAACAAAGTTACAGCCTGTCAAAGCTAGGTTACCTATAATTTGACCTTTTGCAGGTCTTATAAATAAAGTGGACATGAGTTTCGTTGTAAAGCATGCATTTTACTATAACTAGATGATAACTAATAATTACAGCAACAATAAAATAATTTTCCTATAGAAATTTGGTGGGAAATTTATTTTATCGTTTTATTTATTTATTTTTAATGGTAAAATTTTTTTTTTCACCACTGTAATTTTTTTTTTTGTAGAGCTTTCAATTTCCTACAAGAATTTGTATTTACATTTTCGTTACGATGCTTCGTTCGCCAGTTATAAAAATCAGAAGCAGAAAAAATAATGTTTCCTATGTTAATCTTATGGGAAAACGAAATGTGCGATGCGCCACCCCTAAATATTTTTATTAAAATCTTAAATTTTAACTGGAGTCTTTATATACCTAAACGAAACTTTTAAACCTGTTTTTTAAATCTTAAATTTTAACTGGAGTCTTTATATACCTAAACGAAACTTTTAAACCTGTTTGGGAGAAAATTAAAAAAAAAAAAAATTGAAACAGTCTAAATACACAGTCTTTTAAATTATTAGTTTCTCGAGAGACGTTGCTTAATTCTATAAAAATATCTAAAGGGGATGAAAATCATCAATTATAGTAACGCCCGAATTTGATTGAAGAACTACCGTGCTAATAGCTTCGGATAAGAAAACTAAATCTATCTCTTCCTCGTAGCTTATTAGTTGAAAGTCACGTTCATATTTATAAAGTCTATTGATTATGTCATTTCTTAAGGAACTCGAAATTGAATGAACTTTTACTGCATGAATCGATTAATGGGCTAATTTTAAAGAAAAAACCGAAAGTGCTTTTAAATTAGAGGGTGCAAATCGGATATATGGGTTCTAAACCATTTTCATTTGTTTTTTCAATATATCTTGAAAACGAAGCAAAATTTTGATGCAATTCCGAGGACGTTTTAGTAAAGAGCAAATTTTCCCATCGAAGTGTTTTTTTTTTTTAAATTATAAAATTTTATGTGTTTAATTTTTTTGCGTCGCTCAGTCACTCGTCGCTCGTCGCTCAGTCGCTCATTGCGTGGCCAGAGCCTTATTCCTTCTGGAACATAAAAAGGAAAATGATCTGCTGGAAAAGCAATCATTAGGGGAAAGAGCGTTGCCAAAACGAGTTCGGGTCAAATCTAGCGACAGGGACTTTTGTTCAGAGAACCCTTGAGGTTTTAAAAATATAAACTTTTTTGTGTTATAATAAAACAAAGTCGAAAAAAAATGTCTTCTCTGATATGTATAGTCTGTCCCCTGTCATCTGTCGTCTGTCGTCTTCCATCTGTCGTCTGTCGTCTTCCATCTGTCGTCTGTCGTCTTTTATCTGTCGTCTGTCGTCTTCCATCTGTCGTCTGTCGTCTTCCATCTTATATACATACATATGTATATGTATTTTGCTATAAAATAAATCTTATGCTGGCATATGTGTTGTGTCGCAATCGCTTGTGCGTATTTCATAAAAGAGCCAACACATTTGTCTCATATAATATACAGACAAGCAGTTGCAACACAATGCCACACAACAAACAAGTGTGTTCCTTGTTTTAAATATAATAATTTGAACACCGCTAATAAAACATTACCAGCCGTATTTATAATCGCATAATAAACTCCGCAAAATTTTAAAACAGGCTTATTCATTGAGCGGTTATCGCCTTTCGCAAGAAATTGGCAAGTCCTCCGTTAGTCAATTCGCGCTTTCTCAATTAGCCATTCGGAACCGGCCATTTAAATATCCCTCTTCGCTTTGGACGGCTTTTTTTTTGTTTGTGTTTGTAATGAAATTTTATTATCAACATTCAAAAAAAAAAATTAAAGGTTTATTTTCCAGTGCATCAATTTTTGTTCAGAAAATAATGGTAAATCAGGGTAAGGCCCACTAAAATGAATTTTCTGTAAGAAAGTACTATTCAGTTATTTTAATTTTCTCATTTACTCAGAAATATTTTCTGCATTCGACTCAAATCTTACAAGAGCATTTTTCGAAAAAAAAATTTCAAAAGGAATAATAACTATGTTTTCGTTAGAATACACCAATCGATAGTAGGTAGATAACCCAGAGAACTTTTTTGCCATAAAAATACTCGTATTCAATTGAACAAATATTTTCCATTAAAATTGTATTCTTCTATTTTCTTGATGAAATCGAATCAGGAAAACAGAAAAGCACAATTTTAACAGAAAATATTTGTTCTATTAAACGTTTTCTGGGCAAAGAAATTCTTTCATTGATTTGCCATCGATTGGTTTAACATTTTTGTCTTTAATTCTAACGAAAAAATAGTTATGGGAAGATTTTTCCTGATTCGTTTTTCTGATCGCTCTGCTATAACTGGTCCCTTGCGCAAGTCTGCCGCAAAGAAGTTGGAAATCACGAAACTCGTAATGACAAATTGCAAGCAAATAGCTGTTGGGTTTGAAATCAGAGTTGCCTCAGCTGTCGTACCAAAGTAGAGCAATATTCCCGACTACCAAGCGAAAATGAAATTAGTCTTCAGGGATTCATTGGCACCTTTTTAAGTTGTAAATAATTTTTTTTTAAATTATATTCTATTCGAACTCGTGTTTGAGGTTGGCTTTCAGTAAAGAGAGAATGAAATTTATCAAATAAATTTTGGAGTGGCAAAATAAAGGGTCGCAATTACTTGCTGGTGATTCGGTTTAGCTTTCAGCTTCATAAAACTTTTTACAGTAGGGAAGTGATTGAAACCAATTTGAAATTTTTTTTGCAATTTTATTGAATTGAGAAGCATTCATTTTGATAGCCAATTCAATCTAAAAACAATTTCAAAAGTTATCTTTTGGGAAAAATTTAATGTTTTTTTCGTTTACTCGTGTGATGCCATATCGTTGGAGTCAAAATATGCAATCAGGTTACACATACACGCAACAAAATCCTTTCCATTATGAACCAATTTTTGTTTTTAATTACAGTAATGCTAACACGAAGAAACCCATTAACACGCTTCATTCTTCACCTCTCTCTCTATCTCAATGGGCTTCAGCACATTCTTTTTAAGGTCTTCCTCAGGCTTCAAGTTTTTTCAGCAGCATAATGAGAAAAAAGCGTAGGTACATTCAAATTCTTGCCTACATAAACTTAAGCAAACTTTTACTGGGTAATTTGCCAAACGAGATTTGAAGAGCAACAACCAGAGGGCTGTACTCCAATTTAACAAACATACCATCTTCTGTAAAGTATGGTTATAGTACACGGCTCGTATTTAAACCAACTTTATATGACAACGACGCCCAAAGGGAGTTCTGCCTGGCTGTGTTGAAGAAGTGTTTAACTCAAAGAAAAATATGCGGCGTTCTTCCAAGAGGATGATAAACATTTAAGACTGTAAATTAAGTTTTATTTTTCTTCCTTCGAATTTCTGTAGAATTACCATGGTTGCGTCTCCTTTGCCATGTGGAAGCAATCGCTAATAGTTCTCGAGGTGAGATCACCTTTCTCACATTGTATGCGAAGTATTCAAAAAATTGAATTTAATTTACTCTCACTCAAAGAAGGTACCTACTACCACAGAATACTTTGTGCAAAGACCTCCATTGTGCGTCGTAACCGTCGCAGTAGCTCGTTCAACATCGACATCAGGCACACCAAGTTTGCGTCAGATGTGGCGGAGATGGTGTGTTTGTGTTTTACTTTTTTGATATGGTAACTCTCAAGGACGATTTATTTTCTTTTTATAACCCTCAAATTGCGTTCCCATGCATCTTTGTATTCATCGCCTGTTCGTTTTATTACAAAAGTGAGTTCTTTCACCAAAGCCAACGTAACGTTTTCTGTTTTGTTTTAGTTGTTCTTGTTTTTTTTTTTTTTTTTTTTTTTTTGAAAATGCGATGGTTTCAATTAATTTCTTCTGATGTGCAACTTTTTAATTTTCTCAGAAATGGAAGCCAGCTGAAAGAAGTTGAAAGTATCATTTCAAAAGAACAACAGGGAGGGATGTATGGTGCGGTCGCTCAGCCGACAGATATAAGTACATCCCTGCATGCTTCACAGTGATGAAAAGAAGGCATTAACAACGTTATTACTTAAGGGCACAAATAGCAAAATAATTGAATAAGTAGGTATAAAGGAGGCCTTTGATATCAATTGACGTTTCATCTCAATGTGGATCAAAATCAATCAATATGATTGCCATTTCAAGAAAACAATGTGCATGGAATGATCGTTTCGATGTAAATTTTAAGGAGAAAGAAATAAGGAGAGCTTAGGGATAGCTATATGTTTGATTTTGAGGAGTTGATTGCAGAAAAAAAAGTACAAGTGACCTCAACTCCAGTATGCGTTTTGCCCAGGTACCGCACAGGGCTCGTTAGTCACGATTGCCATTTCGGTCATTTATGACCGAATCTGGTCATTATTTTTACTTGTTTCACTTGGTCACATGCTCACTTTTTAACCCTATCGGGACGCAGTTCAGGTAATAAAGTAACAGAATTTTTGTATTTTGGAATAAGTGAAAGGGGATTTTGGGGATGTTTCCACTTTGCTGGTACATATGAGTATCACCGTGTATCACGTGTGATCTCTCGTGTGCTGTAAGAATTTTTTTTTTAGACGTTCACATAGACAAGACAGGAGATGCGATATTAAGGACAGGAGGCGTACCTATTCCTATATATAATTGGTGCAATTATAAGGTTGTCTATTGAATGAACATGCTTCCTTCCAACTAAATCATGCACCTGGTGTATTCTCCTTTCAACCCAATCTCTAGGTGCCTTAAAAATTTCTGAGTCGAGGCCAGCTAACGTACGAGTTTGGCAAGCCTAACTTTTTCTAGGTCTAGAGTATGTCATTCTTGATCTTCTAAATTGAGTCGGAAAAAATAAGTTTTCCAGATTCTCAGAAGTGACAGCGGGTCTATCACTCTGTTTGCTTGGTGGTCATTACGGGCTTGGTTGGCTTTCCATTCTGGCATGATCTGAATCTGAAGCTCATACCTATCATTACATTTCTATATTTAATCAAACAAGCACTTCGCATGCTGCTTTTTTCTTTTGAGAACTTGGGGTTCTTCTCTTCATCAGAATCAACCAGTATTTTGGTAATTTTAGGCTATAATTCGCCATTTTTGTTTTCATTTTTTGACACAACATGTTTTTTTTTTTTTATTTCATCGATGCACTTTGTTTTTGAACTTTTGTGAATCGCAATGAAGGGGGAAACAGGGCCAGGTAGAGCATTCCACACTCGGGTGGTGCGACTAAAATATGAATCTCTATACTTGACTGTACGCCCGAAGTTGGGTTCAAGGTAAAACTGATAAGCATTCCTAGCGAGGCGGTGTCGCGGCTAAATTGTTTCATGCACTGTTTGTAGAAAAAGCGATAAAAGAGACTGATACAGGTAACATTTCGGCAATGTTCAAGAGAATCAATCGATTTTACAATTGAACTATCACCTATCAATTTGAACGCTCTATTTTGTACCCCATCAAGTAGGCGCAGAGATGTTTCAGGAGCACCTGACCAGATATGGGAGTTATACTCCAGTTTTGGGCGAATGAACCCCTTATAAATTGTAGCCAGATCAGAAGGGGTGAAGAACTTCCTGCATCGTCTTTAGAAACCTAAGCATTTAGCAGCGTTTTTGGCGACTTCAAATATGTGGTCGTTCCAACGAAGATCATCGTTTACACACATACCAAGTAGTGACAGCTTTTCGGTTTCTTCGATGCAGGAACAATTCATAGATAATTGCAATGGGGGAATGTTAAGCTTCAACGATAAGAGACAGCATTGAGTTTTCGAAGCATTGCATTCCACTTGGTTTTTAACACCCCATGTTACAATGCTGTCAAGGTCAGAATTCAACGAGCTTATCATACGCAACCGTTCCAGTTCCACATCCGAAGAGCAGGGACGTGAGTTTAGAAACGAATATGAAAAGCTGAGGGTCGAGTCGTCAGCAAAACAATTAAGTGGATTAGAAGTTTCAGACAAGAGATCATTTATGAAAATGAGGAAGAGAGTCGGAGACAAAACGGAGCCCTGGGGCACACCAGCATTTATGAAGTGGGTATCAAACCTGAAGCCATCCAATGCAACTTGTATTGAACGGTCGGAAAGGTAATTTCTAATCCAACGAAGAAGAGACTCATCGATACCAGAAGCACGCATTTTCGATAAAAGAGCCTGATGCCAAACTCTATCAAATGCTTTAGAAATATCAAGCGCAATAATCTTACTTTCTCCAAAACAATGTAAAGATTGGTTCCACTTTTCGGTGAGATAAGCCATCAAATCACCAGTGGATCGTTTGCTACGAAAGCCGTACTGACGGTCATTCAGAAGCTTTCGTTCTTCAAGATATTTCATAAGTTGTTTTAGCAAGTGGCAACCGTAGAGCCTAGATAAAGTCTTGAAAAGAAATTTGAATTAGATAACATGTTCTTAATAGCTCTGGAGGTGTTTCTTCCATATAAAGTCACAAAACTACTCTATCACAAAAAACGAGAGCTCTTGGGTAAATGCTAAACCAGTCATAGTGACCCCCAAGCAATCAGAGTGATAGAACCGCAGTCGCCTCTAAAAATCTGGAAAGCTTATTTTTGCAGACTCAACTAAGAAGATCAAGAACGACATATATCCTCTAGGCCTAGAAGAAGTTAGGCTTGTCAAACTCGTATTGTTATTAGCTGGCCTCGATTCCGAAATTTTCAAGGCAGCTACTGATTGGGTTGAAAGGAGAATGCACCAGGTGCATGATTTAGTCGGAAGGAAGCATGTTCATTCAATAGACAACCTTTTAATTGTACCAATTAGGAAGACGCCTCCTTAAAATCGCATCTTGATAGGATAATCAAAAGTATTGAAGGATTGCATTATGAAAATTTCATAATCGATCACGTTATTACGGGTTAGTGTCTTCTATCGGTGTTGCCTCAGGCAAACTTGTTGCTAGGTATATATTTTATAATGTCGTCTTTCTTACTATTTCTTGAGCACTTTTTTTGTGCTCTTTGTCTACGAAAATTGGACATTCTTGCATCGTGATAGTTCCAAGAAATGATCTGTCGTATTTGGTGACCCTTCGGATTGGGTCCTGTGCGGCCTGTCACTACAAATGAACCTACCACAAAAGAAAAAGGTTTGCAATTGATCGTATTACGGCCAATGATTCCTGATCAATGACTGGAAATTCGCATCCGAATAAAATAAATCTATTTTAACTTTGCATGTCAGTGACAAAACTAATAACATCTTCAAATTGGATATTTTCAACTGAAACGGCTGGACTTGGTTCTTGGTTTTGAGAGATTTCTCAAAAACACCTTGAGTGCATATAGACACGTCCCATTTTCGGAAATGCGTTGACCTTCTGGACAATTTATCCATTTGTTTTAGCCAAAGGCGTTTAGTTTTTGGATAAAGGACTTTTTTATCATTAGTTCTTATGTACATGTTATTTGACCATGCCCTGAATGTTTTTTTTTTTTTTGTTGTTCTGCTAATTATCTTTGCTAGTACCTATGTATACACAAAAAATAATTAGAGATCTAAGCAAGTAGGTCAATCGGCCATTTATTTTGTTTCGACCCAACTTTGGCGTTCCTTCCGAAAAGATTGTATTTGTAAGATGCCAGTTAGTTTGGTGTTCCAAGTTCCTGGTGAAGTTTCGTTTTTTACAACATCTTTGACTTCATCAATGGCAATTGTTCGTCTAATAGATAACTGAATTGTAGATTCCCGCTGTATACTTTATCCTATGAACAATGTTGCTCAAGCAAAGCAAGGCACCATCGAACATCATCCTGAAGTTATCCAGTGCGCCGTCGAAGGAGATAACGACCTAGCCTAAAATCCACTCCACCTTCTCTCTTCCATTCATATACTGTGGAATACTTCAAGTACTAGGAATGGAAGCAACTGCCCAACTTTATTCTTGCACTGCCTGTATAATTAAATTCATATACCAAATGAGAGCTTCTCCTACTTCCAAACTCTAACCAACTTCTTACTACTCATTTAAAAAATTGGTAGAGTGTGCGAAACTCTTATGGCGGAGAAAATTTACAAAGTATATTTTGTTTTGTTAAAATTATAAAAAAATAGCTGACCCGCCCGGCTTAGCTCAGGCCCTACTTTTATCAAATTGAAATTTAAGTAAAGCAGTTTCCAAGCTTTCATTCTAGTGGCAGAGTGGGGATGAAATATAGTCTATGCCAGTGATTCCCAAAGTGGTCGATATCTATGCCAGTGATTCCCAAAGTGGTCGATATTTCCAAGGGGTCGGCAATAACGAAATCTGATTTTTGGGGTCGACAAGTTCTGCAATTGACCCCCTTTAGACAAGATCTTACTTAAAACTTTTAAGATAGTGTTTCGTTACTTTTGACATTTTGTAATAAGAAAAAGAATGATTAGTAGTATTGTTGCATTTAAAAAAAACTCAACAAATTTCTTTTGGTAGCTAAGTACTGTCTCGACGAATAGGTAGTTAAGGAAATCACATTTTTAATGAGGCATATTCGGTTTTCCAATCCTAACCCTTTTCATTAAAAAAAAAGGTTTGGTAAGTAGTTTAAAAAATATTTACTCTATTTCAGCAAATTTTTGAATGGTGACGTATGCCACTATTCTCGGAATATGTGTCATCTTATGACCTGTAAGAAAGTACATGCACACATTTTGACATAATTCAGGTATAACTGTCGATACATATCCATATGACTTAATATGCTGCATGTCCATCAAAGGCGGTACAAATAAGCGGAGTCGAATGAGAACATTTGATAGTGTTCGACATTTTTGAAGAAGCCCAAAAGAAAGCAGGAAACCTCACATGCAGTTTGTGCAAATATAAAATGATATTTTTATTCGAAGTTCAATTCTGGCTTGATGAACAAACCTAAAGATTTTACTGTTAGCCCAGGAGGTTGCCTCCATAATAGTCAGCTATTTTTTTTAATTTTTGTCAATTTTTATTAAATTGTCCCTCCTGCCTAAATTGGAGGGAGATGGACCCCCCCTTCTTTACGATTTACTTCTTAGAATATGACCAAGAATCATATGCCAGAGTATGTAACACGAATTATGGGACACCCTGTATTTAAGGAGAATGAAATTATCACTTCAAAAGAAGAATACAGTACTGTTCTTAAGAATCATGGCAGAGTCATTTTCGGAAAGGACTGGGCTGTCGTGAACTGTAAGAAGACACTAAGAAGCTCATTAAGTCAAAGCTTCAACATAAGTCAGACATGGGTAATAAGCTACGAAAAACAAGACCAAAAAATTACTAAATCTGCGAAGAAAGCCTTCAGCGGCCTCCCCACTATGGTCAAGCCATTTTAAAAACAAGTTTTCAACTTTTTATGAAAATTGCTAACTTGACAAAGCAACATCATAAAACAAAGTTTCCCACAAAAAGCTGGCTGATGTCAAGAAACTCATAAAGTTATTTACAGTTCCAAGAGATGCCCAGGACTTTTAAAGCAAAGTACTGTCATAAATTGCCGAAGAATGTACTGAAGAGGGGGAGGATTCAGGAAGAAAATTTGATGAATTGAGTGACCAATGTTTACTCTCAGTCATTTAGTAAATATCTTTGGCATGTTCAACAAGGCAACTCACAGCTGCAGGGTGGTGATCTGAACTTGATCAAAGCGAAATTAATTATATCGGCGTTTGTGGGAAAATTTATTCTATATAAACAAAATTTAAGCGGGAAAAAATACTTAGATACAGCTTCACATTTGTCAAAATCATCAGAAACCTTCAAGACAGTATGACACCCATGGAAGAAGCCAACGTGATTATGCAAGAAGAGTCGATCACCCCAAAAACTGACAAAAAGCTTAAGCAATAGTTCAATGAAATCTATCAGAAGTTATAGTTGCAGCGCAGCATTAAAACTCGATATACTGCATTGAAGAAACATTGCTGAAAAAAATTCTCTTTGCTTTTCCATCATCATATTTGGTTGAAAAATGCTTCAGTGTGGTTGCAAACATTTTGACAAAAAAAAGAAACCGTTTTTTTTCTAAATTAAGAGCACGTTTTTAAAAACTTTCAATAATAATAATATTCGTATATTCTCTTTATCATCGTAATGTCATGTTTTACATGATTTCTTTCTGCACGACTGCAAAACTTCCCTTATAACTAGTTCATATAAGAGCAAGTAAAAAGTTGAGGGATGTTTGTCATTGTAATTTGGCTATGAGGGTCTAGGGTATCAGTTCGTTTTGGAAAAGGGGTCTATTGCTCAAAATAGTTTGGGAACCCCTGGTCTATGCTGCTCAGTTGCAATTAAGCCTCTAACGATGACATAATTTTTGGAATAGGCCACCCGGCGTTGCTCGGGTCTGTAATTTTAACCCTAAGGGATGAAATGTACGCTAAGTTACTGAAGGACTATATGGCATCCCAGTGCCGAAAGAATTTTTCCATTTCCATTTCCAACTCCTTACTTGAGGGAATCTTCCGTTCACGTGCAAATAAGTGAATGAAATATAAGTTATGTCACTATTTTCATCACAAAATCACAGACGAAATTAATTCAGCAACAATCTGCAACTAAAATTTTTCTCATTGAACTCTTAAATATAAAATGTATTGCAAGTAGCTACAATTTGTTATCAGAATAAAATTAAAAAAAAAGAAATAGTACGTATACGCCAGAGTCAATAGTATACTCTTAAGAAAATGTATCAAAAATGTGTTTTTTGTGTTCTGATAAATAAAAGACCTATACTTTTTTCTAAATTAATTTCAAAACAAACAAAACAAATCCGTATTTAATAAAAAAAAACCTTTTTTTTAATGAAGATTGAAATATTATTACTATTTTCGGCACATCATGTCTCATCATCATCAGAGTTCTCCTGAAATAGTGGCTATTTATAAGGTTTAAATTTGATATTGACAGACACACACTGTTATTATGCAGTCTGTTAGTCAATTTAAAGCTCTCTCATAAACTATATATTTGACGGTTCTCCGACGCGCGAACATGCGACGTATAATTGTCCATGCGCGAAACAGGAAAACTCCAAGTTGATTGCGAAACAGGAAAACTCCAAGTTGATTCCGCAAACTTCTAACGACTGTCCTTGTGATTTATTTATGGTCATCGCAAAGGCCAGACGTACTGGAAATTGTAACAGTTTAAAATCAAATGGTAAATCCAATTATTTGACAATGATGATTGTGATTCCAATAAATTGGAATCATCTGTATTCGCGGGATCAAGACATCCTCTCCTTTGTATTTTCCTTTTATGATTGTTGCTTCAATGACGTTATTCATCAGTTTTTTCACAGCCAGTCTTGTTCCATTGCACAGTCGAGATTGATTAATGTTACGCAGCATGATGATAACTGATCCTTCTTTTAACTGCAAATTGTGAGGTGGTAGTCCAGGCAATTCTAGTGAATTTAAAAATTCTGTGGGATAGTTGACTATGTCGTCCTGGTTCATAACGGTGTCGACTGATTTGAAGGAAACCAATTGTCCTGGAAGAAAATTCTGAATTGTCGCATTGAGATCCTCGACATCTTTATTTTTCGCTGCCAATATTGCTCGTTCACTCAGCCAATTATGGTTATTGAACTTTTGCGCTATATCCGGGAAAACACGCTGAATAAGCTCCTGTTTTGATTGTGTGATGTGACAGAAATCTGTGGGTAATGTGATGAATGTCGAGGTGTCCACTGATGAAGTCGAGGTGTCCACTGCAACTTTATTATTTCCAATGTCTAACAACTGCTTCGCAAACAAATTTGCAGTTTCATTATGTTGGAAAAATACTCGCATGTTAGATGTTAATTGGAGTGTCTTTACGTACCGCCACAAATTCGATGATTTTAGGCATGCATTTAGTTCATCAGCTACAGCTGATCGGGGAATAACTGGAAGAGTCTGACGAAAATCACCCGACAACAGAATCATGGCCCCACCAAAGATATTTTGACTGTCACGAAGATCAACACAGATCAACGTTCTGTCCAGTGCCTCCAGTGACCTCTTATGGGCCATTGTGCATTCATCCCAAACAATCATTGCGCTATTTTTGGCGATGTTGCAAATAGTTGTTTCGGTGATTTGCATGTTTAGTGGCAATTTAAAGGCAGAATGCGCAGTTCTCCCGCCTTCAAGCAGATTCTCAGCTATTCCAGGTGAGGCCAACGCTAGAGCAATATCCTTTCGCGATCTGATCCTCACCAATAGCAACGAAATTAAGAATATTTTTCCGGTTCCTCCGGGAGCATCGAGGAAATAAATTCCACCAGATTCACTGCTCACTGCTTCTATCAAAGTGTCGTACGCAATTCTTTGTTGTTCATTTAATTGTGGAACACTTGATCGAACTGTTTCGGCCAATACTTCAATGTCGTATAGTTGCTCTCTTTACAGCTCGTGGTTTAATGCATCGTACATATGTCAATTGGGTGCTGTCATTCCCAAACACGACAATATTTTATTTGCTCTCAACAGACAAATATCTTCTATCAAGATCAATGTCTCATTTTAAATTTCTTCAGTCATTTGTAGTGTAGGCTTCAAAGTTTGACGGCGCACACGAAGCAAAATATCTTCAGACATGTCATCTCAATACTTAACCCACAAATCTTTTGTTTAAACGATGTCAGACCACGAACATTCACCAACAACAATCGCAAATAATAACATTCGTCGTTATTTGGATGTACTATGTAGATGTGACCCAGAGCGTCTGAAGCAAATGCATTTGGATTCCCTTCAACTGGTGTTACTTGTTTTCGACGCTGAAACGATTTCGGTGATGCATTCCATGTAGAATAGTGTGGCATGTCAGCATACAGTAAAGTGCGAGCAAAATCATCACTTTGACAGACTGTGAAGAAGCTTGTCAATGTTGTCGACGGTGGACATGCCGCTCTGTCTGCCGCGTTCGATTCATTAAAATAAACTCGTTGACCATTTTCTGAATGGACTGCCAAATGGACTACTGTAGTGTGTCTTTCATGGATCGCAAATGAAAAGATACGCCAAATTGCTTCAATGCTACTTACATAGCTACGACGATCTGGTACTGTGACATTTCATCATTTGCATTGGTTACAGCGAAGACAGCCCTATTGCTACCTTTGTTAACATATTTACATATGTACTTAATCGACTTCACAGAGTTACAATATTACACATTGATATGAGTCTCTAAAGCTTTGGACAATATTGGCGAGTATGGCACAATCCAACGATTGTCTACATCAACATTTTGTCCTCTTACCTTGACAATTAACTATCGTCCATTGTACGCAACTGATCGACGACGATACAATGGGTATCCATCATTTCCCGTTATGGTTTCAGCAGGCAGGTCTCTTGGGTATCGCTTTGAACACTTGCCGTCGACCATACAGTGTGAATTGTTGTTAAAGAGTCCGCAGGGTCCATGTATCATGTGTTTGGTAACTACTGTATGCAATTTTGGGTCAACTGTTTCATCTGGAATTTCAGCTGAAATTATGGAATCAACCTCATCCGGCCTTATTTTGTCCACCAACCAGAGTAAAATGTGCGCATGAGCCAATCCACGCTTTTGCGATGAAGTATAGTCTAGTGTACTTTTTCTTCTTTCCATTTCCGGCGTTACGCCCCACTCCCACTCGCCGCGTTGACCTCAGAAAGCGTCGGCAAGCCTCCCGGTTTCGGATTGTTCCATGTCTGAGGCCAACCAAATGCTGCTGTTTTTGCATTTGCTTGTACCAGGAGTGTTTTGGCCTGCCTTTTCTTTTTCGTCGCTAATTTGTTGAAACGTTGTACGATATTGCCTTTTGGACGGGGTTCTGCAGATCTCTCCTTTGATCATTACAATACCAACTGAGCCGGTCGTGCTGAATTTTGTCCAAGATGGTACTTTTGACATGAAGGCTTCCACGGATCTTAGTACTTCTAGTTCGATCAAGCTTATACTAATAGGGCCCCTACACTACGCAAACACGTTTGTACAAACGTGTGTTTGTGCAAACATAGTTTCGCCACACACTACACATACATGTTTGAGAGATGATATTAGTTGTTTGACGTTTTTCATATCTCAGACCTACTGAGCAATGAGCGATTTCGCAAGTGCTGCTTTAATTATTGCCTTGGCAACGAAAAATATTCATCCGTACTTCTTGAAAATTTACATCTGTTTGAGCAAAATTCAACACACACGACTCAACCATGTTTGTGCAAACACGGAAAATTCAAAATTTTTTGAAATTCTTCAAACCGTTTGCGCAAACACTCAGCATCGCTACACATTACTCAAACAGTTTGCACAAACATTTTTACAAAAACAAAATACATATGTTTGCGCAAACGGTTTGTGTAGTGTAGGGGCCCTATAAGATCCGTGGAAGCCTTCATGTCAAAAGCACCATCTTGGACAAAATTCAGCACGACCGGCTCAGTCGGTATTGTCATGTTCATCATCATCATGTCTATTGTACTTATGGGCAATAAATTAAATTCTTAACAGTCAAAAAATTCAAATAATTTTCAAAAACAAACAATCAAATAATCTTATTATTTGCTATTTATTAATTTAATTTTTTGTTGTCAAAAATGATTAAAATAAAAAGCAAAAGTATTGTTCGAATTAAATTTTTTATTCATTACAGTTAAGAAAAAGAAAATTGTTACTTTTACTATATTCCAACTTCTTTTTTCATAATTACTTTCTTTTTAAACCTTCCCTAGACCTCCATGAACATTTCAAGACCAAAATAAGATAAATCCGTTCAGCCGTTCTCGAGTTTTAACCAAACTAACGAGCAGCAATTGATTTTTATATAAGTAGCTTTCGAGTACGCACCCACAACCGCACATTTAAACACATTCATCCACATTATACCACACGTTTTGTTCGAGTATTTTATAAACAACTTTTTTTTTGACAGAAAACTCTCTCCGTGAGAAAGTCAATTTCCCCATGCTACACATTCTAGCCGAAGAAATTTCTATGAGCAGAAATGTTTGTAGTTTCTGTGCGTTATGAAAAGAATTTTTTGTTTTCACAAATAAATTAATTGATTAATGGTAAGTTGAATTAGAATTATTAACCAGAAACCTGTGCAAATTCTCATAAAAACCTGTTATCTGTTTATTTGGTATCAAGGACGTTCTACAAAAACTGGGTGAAGAGTTTGAAAACGATGGCGATGTCGAAGAAATGTGGGCTATGAAAACCATGGAACATGACATCATTTATACAACATTCAGACAAGATTTCCCCAAACTTAAGAATCGATTTTATTTCGAATGATGACGAGAAGACCCCTGAACAAAAAATCCAAAACGAGCCTCAATAAAAAAATTCAAGAAACTAGAGGACTTTTCATATGGAACTCTCCTTAGATCGGAATCTTAGAAGAAATTCTCAACTGAAAACTCATTGCCTGTTGTTTGTGTGCAATTCTTGGCCATTAAAAAAGCAAGGAACCGCGAAGGTTATAACGATGCTGTTTCAGAAAAGTTCAAACTCAAAGTTTTATCAACTTTGACACCGGTTAGGGAAGCGACATAATTTGTAACCATCTTGAACGTAACGAATTGTATAAAATTTAGACTAAATAAATATTTTGAAAGATTATGAAAGAATCATTTTTTCGTTACATGAAAATGGTGAGTAGTCCAGGAGTAATTGTTTCGAAGAGTATTGCCTCTTCCAAAGACTGGCAAGGACAAGGACAATTTAGTATTTTGGTTTTGAGTAGCTTAAGTCCATTCGAAACCATCGAAAAAAATTTGGTTGGTGACTTTGGGAATATCACAATAGCATCTGTTGGCAGAAACCAATTCAGCCCGTTAATTGAGCAGAAGCCAACTAAAAGAAACGTTTGATAGGTTTACTTAAGACAAAAAAAAAGTCAGTTAAAATTTGACGTTTAAATATGAGTAGGTTTTGTGTCAACAAAACGTTCGAGTACTTTTATGTACATCAATCGCTCTCAGAGAAATTTTACCCCCACTCCTTAAAATTTTTCTGACGACCGATTTTGGTGCACAAAGTACTCGAACGTACCTATATATATGTAGATAGATAGATAGATAACGTGAATTTTTTGAAGCAAAGATACATTGCATTGATATTTGAGCGAAGATTAAATATCTTCCTGTTCTTCTAAAGTGGGAGTGATTGTAAGGAACTTCGTTCCTCACAACTTGCTTTTCTTTCATTTATTATTTTCCGAATGATCCTTACAAAGCTCTAGGAACTGTTTTTGTCAGTGACATCACAAAAAGTGTTACTAAATTTTATGATAAAATTGTGAAACAGGAATTATAGACTGTTATTTTATTAGCTGAGGAAACACTTGAGGAATATACAATTTTACTTTTTTTTTGTTTTCAACTTTTGGAGAAATGCTTTACGCACGCAAAGTTTTTTTTGGTATACAGGATCTGCTTCAGATGCGTGCTAATTCGCTTCGACTGCTTTCTTCTCTCAGCATCTAACGATTATTTATTTGGTAATGTAACGTATCACATCTATTGTCATCGAACACTATGTGGTAAGCGTCGTTTGTCAACGAATATCCGCATCTCCACGAAGGGTTTTTTCTAATCTTATGCAGAATGGCTTTGAAGTGCCCGTGTCTATGGCTGTGTGACGTAGTAGCTCACTTCACCGTGTTTACTACATTTGCTTAGGCTTCCGATTAGCTTAGCAGTCCAACACTCTCTGATTTCCGACTGCCATCGTTCCCGCCAATTTTGCTATGTAAACGCTTCTGACCAACGCTCTGTGCTCCAACTCCAAGAACTGCAAGCTCAGACACTTTGCGGCACGATCTCGCTATTTATATGGCACCTTGCCTCAGTACCGTTGCCAGATGTTTCTGGTAATTTTCTCGTTTTAGTGATTCAGCCCAAATCTCACTTCTGCGTGCTTTTGCCAGAGGAAGTCTCCGTTTGTTCGCAGATGGTCCACCTTCATTTCTACCAACTTGGAGCTACAATAGTTTGCTTCAATCAGAACTAATGATATCAACAGAATCATAAATCCCGTAAAGTCAGAAACTTGGTCATCTAACAGTTTCCCAAAACGGAACTTAGAAGTCACCAGCAGCGATATCAAACCTAATACCATACATTTGCTCATTGGCGACTGTTAAAAATACTTCTATGTTATGCTACTTACTTTTTCTTTAACTTCGAATCAAAGGAATATACAAGCTGAACAGTCTTAATTACAATTCACATTTATGTTTTCTTTTACGTTCTTTTTTTTTTATTACAATAATTGTTTCGTTTGAATTCTTGTTGTAATTCCATTCCAAAAATAAATCAGAACAAACAATTAAAGAAAAAATTGAAATTCTCAAGCTACAAATTTGATGGGAAACAAAACTTCGGTTACTAAGAATAAAATACCAACTGATTTCCAAACAACAAAGACATCAATTGAACTTACGAACAAAGTTTTACTAAAAGACTATACGCAAAGAAGATCCGGTGAAGTGGAAATGAAAAATAATACATTTCCTGTAAAAGTTTTAAAACTTTTCAATTTCGTTCCCCCCCCCAGACATAAAGTTCCTTCCAAACTCTTTAACTACAAACATTTCTACCTTACCTACTAGGTATATATACCTTTTGAAAGAATGAGCAATGTCCAACTGTGTTCAAGACCGGAAGACGTGTATGCCCAAAAGAAAAATGTCATATGATAACATTGCCTGAATGGCACATGACCACTTTGCTCGGTAGTTAGTTGGGTAATTGTTCCCCCATTGATTGTTATTGTATTTGTAACCCGGTTTCTCTTTTCTTCTGTTTTTCTATTTTGTCTTCAATGGGAAGCGGAAAAGATGAAGAATGACTTCATAACCATCTCAATTTTCCAGGGAAATTATTATTTTTAGTTTTCTATTCCTTGGAAGAGTACGGGTATACCTTATAATTTTCAGGATGGTACAACGGATATCTTTCTACTTACACATATAGAAGTACCTACATTCGCTTGCTTAGGGACTGTGAGTCTGGAAAATCTTTTAAACTTTGACTTGTGGACCGTTAGCAGGTGAAAGAGAGTTGGTATGGTTTACTCAGTATACTTTGCAAAACACATAGATACTCTATACGTCTTATGTTGAAGCGGATGTACACAAGTAAGGAGAAGTGAACTTAAAATTACTTCCGGTTCACCTACTTATTGCTTTTAAATTGCCTTCTAGTAAGTTTCCTTAAGAAGTAATTTAGATAAGATTTTTCTTGTGGTTTTTTCTTTCCTTTGTTTGCTCAGTTTTTTTGAGGAGCTGGTATATCTTCGAAAGGAATACTTTTCGAAGTCTAATGTTTTTGATTTAAATTGACAATTTTCAAGTTAATGAGGTTAAAAATCAAAAAAGTGTATGAAAGCAAGGCATTGGATAATAATAATCTAACAAAACAACCTATACTTCACACACACTTACCCCTACTTACACCTTATGCTGTAAAAGAAAAAAAAAAGACATTTACCTCTCAATCTGAGGACGATGGTTTGAATATTCTTCTCTATCACTTATGCTTTCGTGAGAGAGCTGCATTGTTATTGCGACTGATAGGAGAAAGATATGATTCAATATATTTATGGCCCGCTGAATCTTCCTTCATTCAAATAAAATGTATCCTTAAGCTACAACATTTGTTTGCTATCTCAACAATCTGTTTGCTGCCTGCAACTTTCACGAATACATAATTCATTAGACTAGGTGGTGAGTTATGTAAAAGAACATAATTCTTTCTTCACTAACATCCTAACGCTTATTATTTATTACCGCATTTCGTTTGTTTACCTAGGCATCAGTGGCGTGGCGTGGATATTTTCAAATGGTAAGTCGAGAAAAATGAATCACCTACGAGCCATTCCATATGAAAACGGTCAATCCGAAATGTTGCTATACCTCCGATTTTGCTCAAACTTTGTAGAAATGTTCCTTTGCTATCGAAATACGAAATCGTCAAAGCATTTTTTTTTGTAATTTTCCTCTCCTCTCCAGCCATACTCAAAGAACCGAACATAGCGATTTTATGGGCTTCTGACTTTGCACTCTTAAATTGTCTGTATTCAAGCGATTAGGACGATTAAGGTGTCATTTTAAAGCTGATAAAGCACTCTTTTCAAATCAATCAAAAGGTTTAAGATATTTGAGTTGCTTTAGAAACCTGATCCTTTTGAAAACAACACATTTTATATACATTTTTGCCTTTTTTGAAGTAGTCCTGTGCCTAAAATATCAATAGTAATTCCCTAAAAATTTCCCTGATTAAAAAAAAGCTTATTCTTTTAATATAACACAATTCTTAGTTTCAAAGACTTTTTTTAATATCGTTCTATCCAAAAAATTTTAAAATTTTTTTTGTAAGCTTGTTTTTAATCAGCTGTAACTTCAATGTACATGCGAATAACAAAATGAAATTTTGAAGACTTAAGACTTTTTTAAGACTTAAAGTTGAAGAATAGACCTTTAAATCCTGCCCACTCCCGTATTGATATCTGGCAGTCAACATTCCCAAAAATGTGCCCAAAGATTGGCTTTTTCCATAGCTTAGAAATAAGCTTGTTTTTAATCATCTGTAACTTCAGTGTGCATGCGAATAACAAAATGAAATTTTCAGGACTAATAGTTGAAGAAAAGACCTTTAAATTCTACCTTCTTTCATTTTGATATCTGGTAGTCAACATTCACAAAAATGCTCCCAAAGATTGGCTTTTTTCAAAAGCTCAAAGTTTGAAAGGGATGTTTGTAAAGCACATAAAAAAATTTGTTTTTTGATCAACTTTGGATTTTTTTATTTTGTAATTATTGTAACGTTTAATTAGGGAAATTTTTAGAGACTTACTACTGATATTTTAGGCACAGGACTACTTCAAAAATGGCAAAAATGTATATAAAATGTGTTGATTTCAAAAGGATCAGGTTTCTAAAGCAACTCAAATATCTTAAACCTTTAGATTGATTTGAAAAGAATGCTTTATCAGCTTTAAAATGACACCTTAATCGTCCTAATCGCTTGAATACAGACAATTTAAGAGTGCAAAGTCTGAAGCCCATAAAATCGCTATGTTCGGTTCTTTTCGATTCGTATTTCGATAGCAAAGGAACATTTCTACAAAGTTTGAGCAAAATCGGAGGTATAGCAACATTTCGGATTGACCGTTTTCATATGGAATGGCTCCTACACAAATTAATAAGGAATAAACAGAAGGTACCTTAAATTCCAAACGTGGATTAATCGAAGCCAATTTTTCTATACTTTAAGTCATTTAGGTTGAAATTCACTTTAAACTTGCAAATAATTCAAAACAATGATCAGTAGAACAAAAAAAAAACAGCACAACAAAACCAAATTTGCCGTACATTATTACTCTAAGGCGAAAAATGTATTATTTTCTCCAAGCAGAAATTGCAGTAAGACGAAAATTATCGTCTTACTTTTTTCAATAAGAGAACGTGTATTGAAAAGGGAGGCACCGGGGTGGAAGTATATCGTAGGAAAGACAGGGACAAACACAGAATATGTTCTGCGCGGCGATTTTCAATGCTTTGTGTATTGTGTGTGTATCTCGCAAATTTAAAAGTGCATGAAGAACATTGTATGTATGGGCAAAGACAGGCTGTTGACTGCTTTGTAGACTTGTTGTGGACTTATGTTGCTGGTTTTTTCTACGAACAAGGGACACATTTTAAAAGGTAAGACGATAGGAATCGTGTTATATGGACGCCACGCCACTGCTAGGCATAGACACAAAATAGAAAGTGGGGTCACCACAAACACGACATTATCAAAGAGGCAAATTGCAAGTTTTGAATTTTGTGACAATAACCAAAAGCAATACTGTTTCTAGCTACATACATTAGTGGTAGACACAGTCTGGTGAACCTAACACAACAATCGCAACAGTAAAAGGATTTGTATAATAAGCGAAGCAAATGCCGGTGAAACACTGGTAGGAATAGGGTCTGTTGAATATGGGAATTCCGAGCGAGACAGAGACAGTAATAGTGAAGTGTAAGATAGAGTGCGTGATGCGTGTTCAGCATTATAAAATAGGTAATGGTTGTTGATGGTTTTAATTTTCAACTGTTGACTATGTTTGAATAGTCAGAAAAGTGAGTTTCTTTTTAAAATTTTGAATTTTGTGGTTTTTTTGTGTTACTTTGCGACAGAGAATTTGTCACGACCGATATTTGGTTGCGCGTGGACTGTGCATGAATATATTATTTTACAGCATAAATAGATTCGTTCGCTGAACTTTACCCAGGGTTGACCTAGGTTTCCTTGACAACCCTATGAGTTGTCAAAAAAACAGGGTTTTCCAGTCCCAAATCGTCCGAATCGTTATTTGTTTGTTGTTAGTTGTTTTATTTTTAGACTTCGTTGAAAGGAATTGTAGCAAAGATATGCTGCGAAGGTCTAAAATGATATGCTCAGCTCACGCACAATTTTAATCTAAATTTTGATGATAAGCTTTTGAACTGAAGATCGGATTGAAATGTTATTTGATAGGTAAAATAAACTAAAAATAAAAGAGTGCTTTCAGAACTTATAGCTTGTAAATATATATTATATTTTTTATTTTTTATTTTATAAGATAGTGACTCTGATGACGAATTTATTGCGCTTCAGACTATAAAAAGAAATGTTCTTGGAGTTTTCAATCCAGTTTATTCTTCGACGAGACAAGGATGACGTCGTTGCCATTACTGTTACTGTTGTTGTAATATTCACTTTTGAATGAACTTTGATAAGCTCATGAATCATGATCGTCTTTCTATCCGATTCTGATTTACTGCTTTGATTTTATCAAGAATAAAACTACTTACTTACTTACCTACTTATTTTATCAAGAAGTGACATTACGCTTGCCTTGTCGAAGAAAAATCTGAATTGAAAACTCCAAGAAAATTTGCTATTTGTTGTCTGAAGCACGGTAAATTGATTATCAGAGTCAGTGACTTCTAAAAGAATAAATCCGCCACCATCACATTAAGAAAATAAATATTTCGTAGTTCTATGAGTTCTGACTGAATGCTCAACACACATTCTATCTCAAATTCCACCATTGCTCTCTCTCTGTCTCACTTGGATTTCCCATCCTCAACCTATGGGGGTTCCAACTTTGAAGGAAAAATGTGAGTAGCGAGGAATTTTTTTAAGGTCTTTTTTCGAGGACATTTTCTCAAAAATCAATGAAAAAACGAGGATATTTAAAAAAAAAAAGTAGGACATATTTATTGACAAGAATATTGAGAGATACTTTAAAAGTATCATTTTTTGGTTTCTCAAAATAGAGAATCATTGTTAGTATATATATGAAATGAGTCAAATTGATTTTAGAAATTTTAACCATTGGTTTCGCGTTTTATAAAACCAATTTTCTGGGATTTTCAGCAAAATTCCTGAGGACTTCATCTTCTATTTCGGATTTTCTTTCCTTTACCATCTTCCGATGCACACTGAGCATGCATAGTCATGAAAAAAAATTAATACATCGTTATCATATGAAATGAATCAAACTAGTTTTCTAAAACTCTACCATTTAGTCGATTTTAGGTTTTAGCCCATGGTTGATCTTAGCCAGGTTTTAACATGCCGCAAAGTGCTGAACGACCTTTCTACGGTGCAAGTCGTGCAAGGTGGTGCCAATAATATTTCCAATGCATGTGATACTGCAGGAAAATAGGTGTCCGCTTCCGAGATTACGTCGCACACTTCCAAATTTTTCTTCGCTTCTTCACTAAGCTGTTTGTCTTTCCAAGTGTTATACCATAATTCAATTTCTGCACTTGGGTCCAATTTATAAAATTCTAAAAATGGAATTCACGGCCGGCCGTAATAGAAAAATATGTTTAACAAAATTTTTTAAAATTACTTATAAGTCCCGCCATAGATACAACTACTGCTGTAAATGATACTGATCATGGACCTATCAGAAATGCCAAGTTCGGAGCTTCGTGGATTTCGAGGGCTAGCAAAATAGTGCGATGAACTGGACGAATTGTTTGAGTCGTGAGTTAAAACGTTGAATGCTTGGCTTATCGAAATTTCGAACTGTATGATACGATGTGAAAAGGCGAGCGGGTTTAATCCAAGAAAAAGGATGGCTGAACAGGGAAACAGTGTGTGTCTTTCTGGGTGTAATTCCGTACAAGATTTTCCACTATGAAATGGATGAGAGTACAAACTGGTGCGGTGTAGGCATCATTTTCGAGGAAGAGACAAACCGAAATATAAGAAATATGAAATATTTTAAAAAAGTTAAAAACCTCAACTTCAAAAATTAGCGTTTCGCCCAGGTACTACAGTGGGCATCTAACTGATGAGCCCTGCACTGTCGTACCTGAGCGAAACGCTAATCCTTACGACCAAAGCTTTAGAAAAGGTCAATAACTGGGACTGGGACGATCATATGGCCTTCTCGACAAATTCTATATGGACTAATTTTTGTTACTATATAAAACTAAGAGTTACTAAGAGTTAAACTAGAGTTAGCCAATATTTTCGACATTTCATCATGAATAACTTTTTATGCTCCATTCAGGTAGACATGCACTTATTTTCTTTGTGAAAAAGCTTGTACCAAACTTCAGCAACATCTAAGCTTTTCACATTTTCGAAGTCTATTTCAACCGTACTATTAGTGAATTCCTAAAGTGAACTCCTTCTTCAGCAGTTCAGCGCGCAGCATTTGTATGCATTTAATTACAAAGAACAGCCTCGCAATTAAGTGGCACTGTGAGGTCTTATAGATATGCTTCGCTGAACATTAATTTCACCCCAAACTGTTGATGGTTAGTTGACTCATTGAAAAGTTCTTTATTAAATGCATTATGCAGCAGTGGATAAAAGCCGATTCCGTTTGCAAATGTGGAACTCTATAAACAGCCCTAGCTGCCACTCAGAACACATTTATGCTTTACTAAAAACACAAATTCTGGTTGAAATTAAATTAAACTTCTCCTGTCAAAACTAAACAACTTGAATTTCAAATTCACACGTTAGAAAGGAATGCAGCCGCATTCCACAAATGCATTATGTTCATTTGCATCACCGCATATATGGATGCAAGCTGGCCATTGCTGGAAAGTTTCACTACATAACAATACAAACCAAAAGCGTTCGTTTAGTGCGGACTCCAAGCTGATTAAGCGTTGGATGACGATGGGAAGCAGCGCTGCATGAGTATTTATTTCTATAGAGAAAGTTTTGTTCCGCATTTATATTTATATTTCTTGACTTTATTAGTTTAATATTGAAAATTCAAATGACAGATGATGGTGGGTGGTGTGGTGATTCAACTCGGCCGGTTGATGTCCGAAAGTGAAATGGTTATGTGTATGGTTTGGTTATGATAAATCACTTAAGCTTAATAACAGTTTTAAAAATTATTCCAAAATTTTATTTAAAAACTCAAAGTGAATTTGCTGTTGGGCAGTTTGAAATTAGTTTTTGATAAATTTGGTTGAATATGAAGAAAATTCAAATATCCAAATTGAAAAGTCTGTCGTATGAATTTATAAACTCGATTGTTGATGGGGCCCATGACTTTGTTTTTCAATCAATGAATAGCTCAATTTCTAGCTTCACACTTTCATTCGGCCTGTATCCCCCTTTTACTTGATTTTGTAGCTTATGAGTCTATCCTCTTTGGACAGGCATAAAAGACTATTTTCGTGAATTCTATACAAGGGTATAAGGAAATAAACACTCTCAAAAAACACAAGAAAGTTTTTTCATATTTAATTGATTCAGTTTTGGTACAAAAAAAAAAAAGAGATCAAATAAATAGAATGGTGTGCGCTTTTGATTAAATATGTGGAATGGATTTTATCAGATCCTTACCAAATTGTAACCATATGTTCTTTGGGACTATAGCTATAGCGCATTTAGCATAGCATTGTACCGATTTTGATATTTTCAAAAAAGGCAAAATGGCAGCCATTTTTCCTAAAACTACGAAAAAATATGCACATTATGTAGGTTTCTCTTTAATGACTTTTGTCAACAGAAAAAAAATAGTTTTACTCGAAATATCAAGAATCTTATGATATTTATGCACTTCAGCTATAGCCCTTAAGAACGCTTGGTAAGGTTCGATTTGGTTGAATAGTTTCGGAGATTTTATCAACAAGCCACCGTAAAACTTACGTCACCCAAAATTACATTTAGAGTGCGCGGAACTTTATGAAATTTTACTATAGTTCTAGTATAAGGTTTTTAAACGTGCATAATTTTGAAAAATACAAAAAATCGAATATTCTAAAGGGAGTAGAATCCTTAGATGAAGTTCAGTAGTTCGTGGGGAAGATTCGAGTGATGGAGAGCATCTACCTTTGATATGATGAATATCCAGCAGTAAAGAAGATCAAGCAAGGACGATTATGCATCTGTAACGAACACTCAACGTTGTAGAGCTTCTACTGATGAACAAAAAAGTGCTCAGATGACTATGAAATGCCGAAAAATATCAATCAATGAAGAATATCCAGCGATAAACACGATCAATTCGTAGAAACGATAAAGTGATGAAGTTTTATCTGTCAATCCAGACCGTCCAACGTTGAAAGACATTCAGCGATCAAAAAAGCCCAGTGATGGAAAATTTCCAGCAATGAAAAATTTCCAGCGATGAAAAATTTCCAGCGAAGACCCAGATTCAGCAATGAGATATATTGATGAAAGACAAAGGAAATCCAGCGCTAAAAAAAATTTGTATTGCTGAAAAATCGACGAGGAAAACTACCAGTGATGGAGAATACCCAGCGACAAAGAAGACCATGTCGTGAAAAATTTTAAACAATAAACTCGAAAATAAATCGGGTGACCAAGAAGATCCAGCGATGAAGTAAATTTAGTGAAGAACATCCAGCGAAGAACAAAGATTCAGCAACGAGGAAAATCTAGCGTTAAAAATGAGCAAGGGATGAAAACATCGAGTGGTTAAGAGAACCTACCGATGAATAGAGTTTACGACAATAAGGTGATTGAAGCTCTCAGTGCAACAGAAAAGGCCATTCATGGGCAAATTTTTCAAATCCTCGATTTTCCTTTGATTGGCCTATGAAAACGCGTTAAAACTGAGCAATGTCATCAATGCCCTGCAAATTCCACAATTATCGTAGTACTCTCTGCTGATATAAATAATTAAAAATTAAATAGAGTGGCGCAGTAGAGCGAGGAGCTCCAGGGCCTAGCGCGTTTTTCACAACCATGTCTTTTGAGGGAATGGAGGGGACCTACAATTTTCTGCCAGTTACGAAGAGAAAGTGCTTTTCATGACAATGAATTTATTAACAGGGGACTTGCCAATTCCTCGCGAAAGGCGATACCCATTGGAAAACAATTTGCCTCTGTTGGGATCCGAACCACGAACCTCTGGGTTAGACTGACATGCTAAACATCACATCACGAGCATAACCATTTCTGCTGTGACTATATCTGTGGATACTGCTAAGGATAAGTCCTTCGCTACGGCACTGCAGCAGATACGACTGCGGATACTACAGGTTATAGGAATATGACAGTGACAACGAAGCCGATCACGACCTATACTAGAACGACGAAAAAAATATACAACGTATGGCAGTACGGAATATCAGACCATCGTATATGCAAAAGAAAATATTTGAAAGGAAATGTCTTAGAGCTTGTATGAACATGTACAGAAGCGCACATTCCGATTTTCAACACTTTGTATCCAACAAAATACTTCTGAATGCATCAGGCTTAATTCGAATCAATAATGTAATTCAAGATCTTGTGAGAAATTTATTTGCACGATCATTTAACCTTGAAAAGATAATGGGTTCGTTTCCGGATTGCTTTATCCTAATCCTCAGTATCTTAGGAATACCTGGGAGAATGGGTTTATACCTCCAGAAGGGTTTCTGTATCTGGATGAGCTTGGCTATCTGACCAATTTTACAAATCTGACTGTTATTTATACAATTTCTGTAGCAGAGTGACTGATAAAAAGATATTACAGTCATACCCCGTTTTACGCCAGGGATACGTTCCGGAAAAATCGCATTAAATGTAATTCAAGTATATCGAGGTTCATACTTCGGCGCAGGGACATAAGTCCCCGGGACATAAGTCCCAACTTTTATTTTTGGGATTTATGTCCCATCTAAGTGAGACATAAGTCCCAACTTCGATTTGGGAGTTATGTCCCACGCCATCGGGACATAAGTGCCAACTTTTTTCCGTTGAA
Organism: Melanostoma scalare; assembly: GCA_949752695.1. Taxonomy (NCBI): domain Eukaryota; kingdom Metazoa; phylum Arthropoda; class Insecta; order Diptera; family Syrphidae; genus Melanostoma; species Melanostoma scalare. The sequence goes on from OX456985.1 coordinate 53,817,586, forward strand.
GATGGGACATAAGTCCCAACTTTTCAGGAATAGAGCTTAGTAAATCGTTGTACATTTCTACTAGGCAACCAAACAATTTTTGCTTGCAATAAAGTTGTTGGTCCTTGACACCTTTCTCTCAAGTAATTTTAGGTAATGGAACAAATACCTCTAGATAATCTCAGAATCGTTATATACTCTTTGAATACCGATTCGAAGGCTCTGTTCGAAATATTATATTCCATCCAGCGGGCAATGGAAAATGTTTACTTGATTTATAGCTGAGGTATTTGCACATATAGTTCCTCCGACTTTCTACTCATTAGAAAGTAGAGATATGGTTTTCCGGAATTAGGAGATAATATTTTACTTGTAGAAGTTAGTAAAATTTTTTTAATTTAAAAAAGAAACTTAAAAAATTAGAATTTTTGGGTATTTGAGAAAATAAAATTAAAAAATCGCGCGATTTTATAAAGTAAAATATTATCTCCTAATTCCGGAAAATCATATCTACTTTCTAATGAGTAGAAAGTCGGATGAACTATATGTGCAAATACCTCAGCTATAATTAAAGTAAACATTTTCCATTGCCCGCTGCCTTTACAACATATTTCAAACAGAGCCTTCGAAACGGAAATAAAAATTTTTTAAGTTTCTTTTTTAAACTAAAATTTTTTTACTAAATTCTAAAAGTAAAATAACATCTCCTAATTCCGGAAAACCATATCTCTACTTTCTAATGAGTAGTAAGTTTGCTTTTTGAAAAAAGAAGCTTCAATAATTTGAGAAAAACACAGACAATTTTTCTGAAGGGCTTCTGAAAAAAATGTCTTAGCTTGTAAAAATTATATTCGGAGGGACAAAAGTCCCAACTTTTATTTTTGGGACTTATGTCCCATCTAAGTGAGACATAACTCCCAAATCGAAGTTGGGACTTATGTCTCACTTAGATGGGACATACGTCCCAAAAATAAAATTTGGAACTTATGTCCCGGGGACATATGTCCCTGCGCCCATACTTCGCCATAGTCAACTTTTAATACAAAACAAATACAAATCGTTTTCATCAATCGCTTTTATTCTGAGAACAATTTACGCAGTAAAAACTATAAATTTATTCTTTACAAAAAACAACTCTATTCCTTGATGTCCGCACTGGCCGCTTCGCCTGTTATTTGGATATTGTGGAGATTGGAACGCTGCTTGAACCGATGAAACCAGCCTCCTTCTTCTGTCTTCAGTTTCTCACACAAAGATTTTTTTGTATTCTTTCTAGGATAGAGAATCTCGAATGAGAAAGTTTTGTTGAACTTATAGGTGTTTCAATTTCGTTGGAGACTTTATTTTTTTCCCGATTTTTAAAAACCGTTCTTACAGTCGATTCTGAGAGTCCTAAATCTCTTCCGACAGTTTTTGAATAACTCTACTTTCCATTTTTCTTAACACTTTCATATTCTCTTTTCCATATAAGGGGCATTTTTGAAGTAATGTTGATTATGTATCTCCAATAAATGTTGAAACACGGCTGCCTGCCGAGCTTATTACGATGAAACAAACGATACGAACGAAGAAACCTCCATAGGACAAAATCGCAGCACAGGAAATTCCCAAATTCGCGCTATGTAGTGAAACCGCGCAAAACGGAGTCGCGTAAAGCGGGGTATTACTGTGTATGAACCTCAAAACTTATAGAAAGCTATGGTGCAATTTTAAAGTAATGTGCCAGCCTACCTACACACCTGGACGCGGGGTATTACAAGAACTGAACGTCTTGACGCAACCAAACATTGGCGACTGAACTGGGTAATAGCTGATACTTAAGAGTGGAGTGACTGCGCTGGAATCTGTGTCGTGGCTCTCATTCCTTTGATTTTTTATTTAACAATGGAATAACATTACAAATTGAGTATTTCTTGCGCTAAGGATTAAACTTGGTCTGAGTATTACTTCGTAGGTCTTTTATTTCCTGTTTTAAGTATTTTTTTTAGAAATCAAAACTAAAAATTTTTTCATAGATTTTTCACCACATTTTCATTATTGATAAAATAATATTAAGAAAAGATAATTAATAGCAAATTACAATTACAAACTATAGACGGTTAACAACACATTAACTTAAGAAATGCGTGCCTTGAAGGTCATTTACATAAAAAGAAAAATCGCTAAAGTGTTGTTACAAAACCAGGCAACCGAGTATTATCAAGACGAGAATAAAATGGAAGAATTAGATTGGTTCCCGAGAGGGTAACTATTTATATTTAGTAGTCGTTTATTATTACTTTTTCAAAAGTTGCAAATTGTTGTTCGAAGATGTTGAAGATGTTGTCAGCCTGACGGACGTCCACAAAAAAAGAGAGCTCATCAAGTTTTCTGTTGCTGAATTTATAGCGATCTAAAACGTGTTCTACTTACTATTCATTCCATTTTCCGAAAAAAAGACATTGAACATTTTGTCCTCTTGTCAGATTTGACGTTTTCTTTTCCACTTTTCGTGGAAGTTGTCTTTGGCTGCCTTTAGTTTAGCCTTTTACTCTTGCAGCCTTATTTATTAAATTTCACAAATACTCGTTTGAACCTCGTATTAGTTAATACTAGTTTTAGCACTGTAGATTACCTGAAAAACTAAATTGCGTTGAACCCGAGTATTATGATTTATTTTTTTTGTGGTTGGCGGAAATTTTTATAAAATGGATATTAAACAAAACAAGACAAGAAATATTAGTTTTCATCTATTAATTTATTTATCTCGTAGTTAAGGCGGAAAAAGAATTAAAATTGTTCACAAAACCAAAATAATTTTCCACTTTTCCTCCAGAAATTTGAACAATATTTTTCTTACACTTTTATCCTCAAAATGACATTTAGACCTTAATACGACCTTATTCCTTTTAATACTCCTATGAACCATTATTAGCTTAATCCGCCTCTAATACTGGTGTATTTTTTTTTTTTTATAAATAAGGTTTGGAGTATTAGAGGGGTATTAAATTCGTAGTAACCCTAATCCGCCGATAATACGAGTTTATTTAATAAGGCTGTTGGTGGATATTGATTTCTGTTCTTTTTGTCTGTGGAATCCTCAAAAGCAACAGTTTTTTTTTTAAGTAGACACAACTCAAGAAATGGCTGCGCAAGCACATGTACAGCTTTTGATGTCGCTCTATGAACGCGAATGCCGATACAACTGTACCTACGCCTACTACTAAAGGCCTCAGCCCATAGAATCAGTTGCGTCCGTTCGCTGCCGGATTCAACTGACAGCTGTGAGTTTTACCGTACACAACGGATTGGAGTGACCCATAGAATCCGTTGCGGTGTCTCAACTCAACAAGACCACTCATGTTAGCAGAAGAGAAAATTTCAAATTGGTTCTTACTGCGCATGTCATCAGAGAGAAAATTTCAAATTGGTTCTTACTGCGCATGTCTCTCTTTTGCCGGATGCAAAAAGTTAAAAGTTGGGCTACTTTTTGCGTTGCGTCCGTTGCATCCGATGCTTATGGGTCACCTCTCATAAGATCGTGTGTATTTAATCGAGCTGTCAGTTGAATCCGAGAGCGAACGGACGCAACGGATTCTATGGGCTGAGGCCTTAAGCATTGCATACGTCAGTGGAAATGGCTGCGGCTGCGTATCTGGACCCGTTTTCGCACACGTACGTGCACGAAGCTATATTTGCCGTTGTACCTGCTCCTCCATCCAAAGTTGTAAATCAGCCCTATCTGTACCATATGGTGTTGCCGAAGGTCGTTTACACATGTGCAGTTTTCTATATGCAGTTCTCATTGCGCAGCCGCAAACGCGTAGAAATATCCACAGCCCAGCCGTTCAAGCAACCATATTCGTGGCGTAGAAATTAATCTATAGACTTCAGAAGTCATATCCATCATATCAATTGAATGCTTGAAGAAATTTTATTTCATTTCTTTTTTCGCCAACGACAAAGGGTGAAGGTTCAACGGTATCCGCTTTATACAATTTATGCCATATTAAAAGCCATTCTTCTAGTTTTGTCGGTACTATAAGTGCCTACAGAGCTATTCTCAGGACAACGACATCATTTTTTAATGTAATATTTAACAGACTTTCAAACAGTATAAACATGAAAAGAAACTCAGCTTTATTTGTGTTCAATTTCAAATTAAGATATTTCCACAGTTAGTCGCTTGGCTTGAATTCAAAAGAACTCCACTTCCGAGGGGGCCAGAAGTCCAGGAAGCATTTTTAAGGACCAGTAGATACTAAATTTTGTCAAAATTGTTTAAAAACTTTTCAGCATCCCAATATTACATTCACTGCGAGAAGAAAGCAATCTCTTGAGACAAACACACCATGATGATAATACAAAAAAGGAACATGGCTGAAATTTAAAAATGCTTAAACTATGCATTTGCCAGGACAACGTCTAAAATTCCGGTTATTGTCTGTTTTTATTTTACAACTAGTCCTTGGATGTTCCTATTCTGTACAAGTTACTGCATAGATAGTCCAACGCGCTACTATGTAAAGTTTTCATCTTTAATTACTTGGTCACCATTGAAGAGATGAACCACCTCCTTGCTCCTCGGGGGTACATTGTTTCATATTCAAAAGGAGTGAAGTAAGAGTATATTTTTTATTTTTAATGTCTTCGCATTTGAATGCTTTTAGAGCTCACAGCAGAACAGCATAAGTCCATTGTAAATGCGGATGGCAGAATATGGTTCTCGCTCAGTTCTTGTTTCATGGTTCAACTCTCTTCAAGGCGGATGGCTTCGTTATCAAAGTTTGCCAAACTAATTTGTTTTGTTTTGTAGATTTGCATAATATTTCTCAAGACGAACATCTCGGACCAACAACGGCCAAAACCACGCCCTGTTTCAACGAATTAAAGTTTCTTCTAGAGTTTAGGTTGCGGGTCTGGTTCAAATGGAAGTCATTTCAGGATTCCTTTTCTGATTACATGAACAGGACGAAATAGCTAGGTATATACCTACTCGTAGTATTACTTGACCACTACAATATAAGACATTCAACATCCAGGACCTGAGTAATTAAAGGAGGAAATCTTTATTTTTTTTTATTTGGAACTGAGACTGAGTTGTGTTGATGTTGGAAGGCTTGTAATTTGATTAACTTTATGTGTGGTAATTAAACGTTATGCTTGTGGAGAGAAAAGTCTTCTTGCTTGTGGTGTATGATGAAGACCATACAATTAAGTCATTTTGATTATTGAGGAAAGCTGTTATTTTTGTGTGGGTTTCTTCATATAGTGGTGTCAACAAACGAGTTTCATCTGGTTGTTACATGATAAGAAGTCAGACCATAGTTGTAGTCAAACACGCAGGGAGTGCGGTAGGAGTGATAAGTATTAATTATGCAATGTAACAACCAAAGTCCAAAGTAGGTACTCGGACAGTGGACGACAGTAAAACGATTTCAATACCTACAGAATCTAGCTTCGTTCAAGAATAAATCAAAATAGTTTCCCATTTTGAAAGTTTTGAAGTTTTTGATCACATCCGATTGAGGAAAAAACCGAAGAGTCCTAGAATTGAAGAAAATTTAAAAAACTGTGAGCTAATGAAACGAGGTTTAGGCCTAGGTGAGTCTTTAAAACACAAATGTCTGAAGTGGAGGGATGATTCTATTTGTGACTGAAAGGGACACGCACTCCAAGAACACCTGGTTGAGGAAAAAAGTAAGAGTAGGTGCACTCCTAACTATGACATTGCCCTGTAAGTAAGACCCATCCCTTTAAGCGCGCCATAGATACAAGGAAACAGCGGGCACGTCAAAAGAGATTGACTGCTGCTTCGTTTGGGTGTCAACAATAATGTAAATTATTCTAGTAGACCAACACTCTTGACATGAGACAACTACTGTCGAAACAAGAATGGCCGTTAAACCGAAGATTTCTTTGACTATTGGAAAGAAACTGTGAAACTGGTATCGCCTTTCGCGAGGAATTGTCAAGTCCTCCGTTAGTAAATTCATTCGTATGAAAAGCGCTTTTTGAAATATCCGTTCGGAACCGGCAGAAAATTGTTGGTCCCCTCCATTACCTCACAAGGCTTTGTTGTGAGAAATGCGCTAGGCCCAGGGGCTCCTCGCTCTATTGCGCCACCCTATTTATTTATTTTTTTTTTAATGGCCATTTTCTCACGAAAGTGATGTTTCTGGGATTCGAACCTTGAACCTCACACGTAATAGACGGACACATTTACCACGGTCTTCACCTATCTCATCTCTATTGCTTTATTGTAACATTCTCAGATCAAATCAGATATGTGCTTTGCAATAAAATCAAAACGAATACAATTAATACTCGTATTAATAACATTTAATATTTACGAAACTATGCTTCCTTTCTTAGATAAAGTATGATCTTGGGTATGTCTGTCCTTGGAGTATCAGAGCTTCACTGTCTCTAAAGACGTGATCAAGAGATTCTTTCTGTTCACTACAATTTCGGCATTGGTTTAAAAGTCCACAGCCCCACCTCTGAACTTAGTGGCAATTCTTAGTTCAAATAATCATCAAAGTGCAGAATCCCAAAGTCAGGAAGTGCTACATTCGAATGTCAGACTGAGAAGTCGAAAATCGAGACTACACAATTGGTGAAAATAAATAAACCACAGGGGTAGAACTACAGACACCCTGGGTTAAGCGAATTTCTCTCTTAACTTTTTAAAATGGAGAGGACTTACAAGTTTTCGCTGATTCAAAAGCGGTTAAGTGAAAAAATGCTTTTCATGACGTTGTAATAAGTCCCGGGGTACTTTCCGGTTTCTCGCGATGGGCGATACCATGGATGTTTCTGATACTCGAAGCCCGAACTCCCACATTACGCCACAGGCAAACACACAGTTGAGCTTTGAGGTCCAAAACAGCTCGACGATTTATACGGTAATTTTAATTGAAAGCTGTTTAACATTAATTTTTCATTGTTTAGCGAAGCTGGCAGGGTACCAGCAGTTAGTTATTTTTTTATCCTAGTTCGCAGGTATGCGCAAAACCGTTATCTGGAAGTTTAAATCAACTTCACAAATACATAGTAGCAATTTTTATTATTCCTCAACGTACATGCATACAAAATGAAGTTAAATCTCTTAAATATTAGCCACACAAAGAAAGTTTACCCGCAACCTGTGCTTTTTTCTGGTTCATAGAACAGTACTTTTAATTTGCTAGCGTATTACTAGATTTCCACCTGATTCTTGGGTAAATTTGCACCACCCCATTTACTTTTATGCACTGTTCTGAACAAAAACGCAGTTTAAGAATGTGATTTTTCTTAAACCGCAAAGGCGCTTTGCTGCTTGTAGGAACGACGACATGTCGTCACTTTGAATCATATCCCGAGCAGCTGAGCTAACAGCTATGTGGACATTACAATGGAATCTAGGATTATTCTACTTAAAGTCTGGTACGTGATTTCTTTTACATTCAACTCCATTCTCACGTAAGAATGTTGCAAAAAAAAAGAAGAACCGAAACATGCCATTTCCCAGAGTTAAAATCTTATTCCTTAGATATACACTTTGCACTATCACAATGTGGCCAGCCACAGTCGAAGGCACACGCAGGTTAAGCGACAGGAACGGGGCTTCAAATGGCTTTTGGGGCCTTTGGCGCAAAAATATTCTGTGAAAGAGAAAAAAACAAAATACGATGTACATAAATCAACAGTTTTTTTTTACTGAACCGCCCGGCCTTACTCGGGTCCCTTCTCGTCCTTCGGTTCCCGTTCGAATATGGGGGTGAAATGATACTAAAGGATTACGAAACATATTTAAGCTGAAACATTTTTGAATCGGTCAAGTAGTCTTAAGGTTCCCGTTATAGTTCCTATTCCTGTGAGAGTACAGGGATGAAATAAAGTCCTAATTATTGAAGGATAATTTAGCATCCCAATGATGAAAGAATTTTTTTTATCTGTGCAGTAGTTTCCAGTTTCTAGGTTTATCGGAATCACATCACGACAGGAACCATCATTTAACCTAAAAATTTAAATCCGTTGGGCGGCTTAGGAGTCTATACCAAACAATCAAACATACTTCCACTTTATATATAAAGTGGAAGTATGTAAATCTAATTAATAAAATTTGACGCAGTAAAGTTATCCTTCCGAGTATAACCTGAAAAAATGGGCACGACTGGGTCGCATGAATTTGCAAAATTCTTGAAGCTGAGTAAAAAGTTTTAGTATTCGCTTTTAATAAATTTGGTATTACAAAGTTGCCAACTACATATTATTAATTATGAGAATTAAATTAAATCGCGCAAAATATTGATGAAAATTAAATTAAATATTCCAAAGATTTCAAACGAAAATCTAAAAACGCCATTCATTTGCAGTTATTAATATATATATACCCTAAGGATTCAATCAAAATCGTTATGGCTGTTTTTCAAAAAAAACGGTTTTTTATTTAAATTTTTTTTTTAAAATGAGGTTTTAAAAATTCATGTACACAAATTTTAGGATCTTGCTAAAAGATGTTTTGACAAAAAATCCTAAAATATATTATAAATGTGAATGTAACTCTGTCTGTCCGGCTTTCTATGTTACCGTCTCCCGCCCATACTTCTGAACCGATTTAAATGAAATTTGGTACAGTGATATTCTAGAACTTGAGAAAGGCTATATGTTTTATCCCTATACTCCCAGGGATACTGGAACGTATACGGGAACTTAGAAACTACAGCACCGATTTCAAGAGTTCTTCCACTGCTACACAATGCTACACTATCACCGAGTAACATAAACTTTAACTCATAACCCATTTAACCCATATTCCTACTGGAACGGTCACCATATTTCTACTGGAACGGGAGTCTTTACTGATATTATAAGTCCGAATTTTAAATCTGTCTGTCTTTGTTACCATTAACCGCCAAAACTATTGATATTAATTTTATGAATTTTGGCATAAAGACAGTCTAGATTCTAGAACCTGAGGATGAACATAAGGTATATGTTTTATCCGTGTATTCAAATGGGAACAGGAACTTGTAAAAAACAGCACCTATTTCACAAAATTTCCACCGTTAGAATACTACACTATTCCCGAGTAATAAAAACTTTAAGTCATCCTCCGGACATGGCCCTCATATTCCCACGGGAATGGAAGGCTTTAGTAACATTATAAATCCGAATTTAACTCTGTCTGTTCGTTTTTCTTTGTTTACATTTACCGCCCCAACTATTGAACCGGTTTATATGAATTTTGGGACAGTGTACAGAGATAGTCTAGAACCTGAAGATGGACATCCTTACTAATATTACAGATCCGAAATTAACTCTGTCTGTTCGTGTTTCTTTGTTACCATCTCCCGCCCAGACCACTGATCCAACTTAAATGGAATTTTATTCAGAGATAGCATAGAGCCTGAGGAAGGACATGGGCTTAATAAGCAATCCCTATATTTCTACGGGATCGACACCGTAAACGGGAACCTTGAAACTGCTGGATTGATAAGAGTTCTTTCACTGCGGGGTGAATTCTGTCAAACTGTCGATTACACAGTTGACCTGAGTAGAAATGTCTATCTTGATCTTCAAATAAAAATTGGCAATCGGGAATGATTGTGTGAAAGGTCGATTTCGGTGCTGACTAATGAGATAGTTAGCTTTATAAGCTATTAAATTATGTTTTTACGTATTGGGGGATGTTGTCGAATGTCTATCAATAGACAATTTTATGGACACTGAGCAAATCACATCATACGCTACATAGAGTTTCTCAATTTCTTAGGATTTTTAGGAGTGGTTGCAATAAAATAATATATGTACTTGTGTACTTGAATAAATTAATCTTACGATCAGTATAACGAGATCTACAAGGAGAAAAGAAGGGATCAACACCGACTTCTCAAAAAGAAAAAGAAGCAGCATGAGAAGAGCTCGTTTGAGGAAATTGAGAGGTGCCATGACAGGAACGAGATTCGGAAGTCTTACCAAAAGGTAAAAAGATCCTGCCAGGGTGGCAAACCCCGAACTCAAGCCTGTAAAGATCAGCAGGGAAACATAGTTATAGAGTCACAGTCGCTACTGAGGATCTGGAAAGATCATTTCTGCAGACTGCTTAACGGCGATGAGGACACAAATTCCGCTGCCAGGCAGATTGCCCCATTCAGCTTGGACGATGATCAAGAATGCTGTCCTCCCGACCTAGAAGAAGTTAAGCTTGCCATATGCAAACTTAAATCAAATAAGACTGCAGGTGCAGATGGCCTTGATGCCGAACTTTTGAAGGCAGCTGGAGACCAGTTGGAAAGAAGCATGCACCAGCTGATCTGCATGATATGGTCGGAAGAAAGCATGCCCGATGAATGGAACCTCAGTATCGTATGCCCGATCCTAAAGAAAGGAGACCCTCACAATTGCGCCAATTACAGAGGGATAAGCCTCCTTAACGTCGCTTATAAGATCTTGTCTGCTGTAATATGTGAACGTCTGAAGCCCCACGTCAACAACTTGATAGGTCCTTATCAATGTGGCTTTAGACCAGAGAAGTCCACAATAGACCAAATTTTCACATTACGGCAGATCTTGGAAAAAACCCAAGAACAAAATGTCGATATTCACCATCTCTTTATCGATTTCAAGGCCGCGTATGACAGTATCTACAGAGACGAGCGGTACAGAGCCATGTCTTGTTTCGGCATCCCTGCAAAACTCGTACGACTATGCAGGATGACTTTGGAAAATTCACGCTGCTCCGTCAAGGTGGGTAAAGAACTCACCGAGACCTTTGATGTCGAAAAAGGCTTTAGGCAATCCGACAAACTACCATGCGATTTCTTCAACATCATACTTGAACAGATTGTAAGAAACTCAAACGTCAACACCAGAGGAACAATCTTTCAAAAGTCTGTACAATTACTCGCCTATGCAGACGATATTGACGTAATGGGAAGAAAAAAGCGTGATGTCATAGGTGCTTTTGCGAGTATTGAAACAGAAGCGGCAAAAATGGGTTTGATGGTTAATGAGGGCAAAACGAAGTATATGCTGTCATCAAACAAGGACACAGAACATCGACGAATTGGACAAAACGTCACAATAGACAGACATAACTTAGAGGTAGTACAGGACTTCGTCTACCTAGGATCCGCTGTAGACACGGACAACAACATCAGTGCGGAGATCAAACGGAGAATAACTCTTGCCGACCGTTGCTTCTTTGGGTTAAGAAGGCAATTGAGAAACAAAACCCTCTACAGAAAAACCAAGGTGACCTTGTATAAGACCTTAATCATCCCAGTCCTGCTGTACGGCGCGGAAGCATGGACCTTATCGAAAGCGGATGAGGAAACTCTCCGCCATGTAGAGCGGATGGACCCAAACGCTCCGGCTCGTCGGGTGTTCGAAAGCACATTGCAGGGAAATCGCGGAAGGGGAAGACCTCGTCTTAGGTGGCGCAATCAAGTGGATGAAGACCTCAACCGACTTGGAATGCGAAACTGGAGAGAGCTCGAACGAAATCGAAATCGTTATAGAAGGATGTTGGTTGGGGTCCAGGTTCACCCCGAACTGTAATGCCCACCTAAGTAAGTAAGTAAGGACTTCTAAGATATGAATTTTCGTCAAAATTGTGCTAGCCATTAGCGAGAAACTCGGTTTTGAAAAAAAAAAAAAAGGTACTATGGAAGGTGTCGTTTTCAGAACTTTTTCAAAAAAAAAAAAATCATAAGAATAGCTATTCAGAAATAATACTTCACGTAAGATTTTATCAAAATCGTTAGAGCCGTTTTCGAATAAAATTGGTATTTCATATAGGTTGTATGGCAGGTACCGTTATTTTTAGACCAACTCAAAAACCCCTCAATTCCAAAAAAACCCTCTGTAGGCTGTCCCACAGACCCTAACTGTAAATTTTGAGATACGGACAGACAGACAGACAGACTGATTTGCAGGACGCAAATGTCTTGTAGTACTTATAGTACCAATAATCGCAAGTAAAACTGAAATTCATCGTCCTAGTAAAAAACACCAAAACCTTATTTCAATGTGCAAGAAAAATCAAACAGGAAATTGAACCCTCGCACCCGCCTAGTCTGCTTCAATTCAAATACAGCCATGTAAATAAGAAATCTAAATGAAACGGGATGTGTATATCTAATACAGAGAGTTGCATTGCACAATTTCATGCGAAAGATAAGATACATTATGCTACATTTACTTACATTACAACAGCAGGTGCGTGGTTCTTTCAGCACGTAGGGATCTTCGGCCCTGATTCTGGGATTTACACATTCAACAGCATCGCATTTCATTTGGCAAAGCTCCTCCATTCCTTGCATTCGTACAACGTTGGTAATTTTAATGAATATTTAATGACAACTACAATTCACCTCCAGCGACATGTGAGTACCAGTATTTAGCATAAGGACGTGAGCCGCCATGACACTTTGGCAATTACCAAATTGGGGGGATGAGAAAAAGGGGCCAAAGTCACATTACTATGGCTTCGTTTACTATACAGAGCTTACATAGAAAATCTACTACCCTCGGTCTGTCTGCGTCTGCAATTCCTAGCTATAGATAGGATGTAATTTTTAACGGTAATTGTATTAAATATTCTCATAATAATAAGAAAGAAAGAAGCGCACTCAGTCACAAGTAGTAAGCGTTGGTCTCGGTGCCGGGCGGCTGGTGGCGGGCGGCGTTCGGTGGGCGGTATGAATATAAATATATAGGGGATATTTTATTATACACGGACGAAGTACACAGTACACACAGTCTTTGCGCGTTGACATCGTTATGTTTCGTTCGGCAACGTTTTTTGGCAAATAAATTGGATTAAATGGAAGTGACTTCGAGATATAAATAAAATCTTTTGCCTACACTCGTTGGTAGGTAGGTATAGGGTATAGGGTATGCGAACGTGGACATAAATTCCGTTGAATTACCTCAAAGAAAATGAAACGACACAAGACCGAAGGCGATGACGACGGTGACGGTGACGGTGATGGTGATGGCACTTAGCAACAACAGCTCGAGTATTCGATATTGGAATTCTTTAGCTGAAGTTAACCTGATGTCAAGTACTGTGCTTTCTCGTATTTTATTTCGTAAAGTGGATACGTTTTGTTTGATGGCAGACTGACATGTAGCATTTTCTTTTCAAATGTAGGTAGATGTATTTTTTCTTTTTGTTGTTTTTGCGAATTTAATTGCTGAAACATTAGATGCTACGTGCTTGTAAGTTGAGGATAAATACAAAGGCACTTAAAAGATACAACAAGAGTTGTATGACTGATACTACACGAGTTAACCATACATAGATAAGCATGGTTGCTATGAAAACATTGTTTCCAAGAGCGAAAGTAGGTAGTGGTTGTCGGGTTTCACTTAACACGCTAATTTGAAAAGTTGAAGACACATAAAAATAAATTACACTTACCACATGAATCTGTTTTAAGCACTTGAAATCCACATGCTTGTTGAGAAACGAGTACTTGGTGAGAGGGTTTCAAAACCTAGAGAAAAGGAGCGAACATACTTAAATCTCCATTTGATTTTCGTTTATATTTATGTGTAACTATGGCTGATATGTTATCCAGAACACCATGCAATGAAACGAAACATTTTGAAACATATTGTGGGATTTGTAGCATTCTCTTCGATCTGTGATCGAGGAGCACAAGTGACATCTGAGATTTTCAACTGAAATATTGAAGCTGTAGTCGATTTTTTGAACACGGTAGCGCAGATTTTTGATGATGGATTTTACACCAGAGAGAAGACATTTGAGAACACTTCCATGACAAAACTAGCTAAGGTCTTTGCGGTGCCCAAAAACATTAGCTGGAGCTGGGTCCCCATACTTTTTCCGAGAATGAGAGGGAGCGCTACAAAACACACCAGAAGTTGTCCCTCGTGTCAGTAATGTGAGTCTCCCAATTTAAAGTTAAGTGAGTGTCGTGGTATCAAGTAATCAACGCTTCGAGGCAGTATCAGCAGCAGATTCCTTTGGAAATGTGTCTATCAAACCACAGAGATAATAATTATGGCAGAGGTTCTCTTCGACTTTTTTGTTATTAAAAAGCAAAACTGTGCCATGACCTTGCTCATTGAAATATTTTTCCGCTTAGAACGATAAACGACGGACGTATTTTTACAGATCCCATATCCTAATTTGTGCCATATCTAATTGTGGAGTCTGTTTTTCATCCTGAAGTCAAATCAGTCGAAACGAGAAACAGAGACCTGAAGACCCAAAAAGCTACAACATAGACATAGGGGCTGATAATTTACTTGCCATTCGACTCGCTATGAACACTTCCAAATGCCAAAGCACCGAGTGTTCCGTTTTTTTGATCTATAACTCGAAGCAACCGTCAACGTAAACAACAACGGCAAGTCAAACGAATCCACTAAACTTCACCTCCGAAATATTGGCCTAGCTGAAAACTTTCAAAATTTATCACAGGCGCATATTCAAGACCCAAGGAGACAAAGAGTCGAAAGAAATTTTACACTATCAAGGAGCGAAAACTGCAAGTTCCAATTAACATTAGTTATTACCTCCTTGCCACTTCCCAGGTCCTTACTAAAGCAAATTAGGCATGCCAAAACGAGATGGACCGTATAAATCATTATTAAGCCAATTGCTACTTAATTTGAAGTTTTTTAGCCAGATACTTGGGAGTGATCTTAGACAAAAAACGGAATTGGGGTACCAATATACGAGAAAGACACAAAAAATCTATGATAGCACTGTATTCGTGCAGCAGGATTTTTGGCAAAAACTGGGGACCATATCCCAAAATCATCTTGTGGATGTGTACTGCCATTGTTAGACCTATCCTATCTTATGGCTATTTGGTCTGGTGGAAGGCGCTGGAAAAATCCACGCATTTAAAAACCCTAACCAAAGTACAAAGATCAGCCTGTATTTGCGTAACTGCTGCAATGAGAACTACACCAACCGCGAGCTTGGAAATGTAGGCTATATATTTGTAGAGGAAAAGACGACTTGTTCACGTTGGTGGTTCTTTATTGAATGTCTTACAATTTTATCATTTGATTTAGAGAAACGTTGCAAATATACGGTAGTACAATAGCGGATGGATCATTCGATCATTCGGTCCAATGGCAAAAGATAAGCAATGGATTAGCTTAATCTATGTACTGGAGTGAGCATTTATTAAGTAAATAGTATGCTTATGCACAGGAACAGTCGTAAGTTATCGGACTGATTTGAAATAAAAATTACTACAGAAATAATCCTCAATCTCACACCTCTTGATCTCTATGTTCAAGAAGCGGCAGCAAACAGCGCACTTAGAGACTAAATCAGTGTAATGTCTAGAAAACAAGCCAAACAGGACACGCACAAATTTTATCACGATACGCAGATAACAATATCTGCACGGATTATATAACTCCATACAACCAGCTTCCCCAATAGACAGGATTGGGAAAATGAATCACCTTACCTGAACGAGACGTCTATACATCAATCTATACCGACGCGACGCACGGTTCAAAAATGGAAGTTGGAACAGGTGCAGGTTTCATTTCAGAAAGCCTAAACCCAGCCAATTCATTCAGACTTCCAAATCACAGCAACGTCTTCCAAGCCGAGATCTTGGCAATTACAAACGCTGCAAAACAGGTGTCCATGATGGCGCTATCACATATGCTGATATCACTTTTTTCGTTGATAGCCAAGCAGCAATAAAAGCCACTTCTGCCACTTCTGTCAAATTAAAGCTTGTTTCTTGCTGTCGCGAAGAGCCAAGGGTTCTTGGCACACAGCATAACGTTAGACTCTGCTGGGTTCCCGGCCATAGTGGTATACCGGGAAACGAAAAAGCGGACGAACTAGCGAGGAAGGGATCAGCACTTGACCCTTCTTTCATTGATCAATCAATCAGGATTCCACCCTGTGAAATTAAACGGATCATTGGTTACAAAATAATGCAAAAATCCAATGAAAGATGGGAATGCCTAGACTCCTGTGTTACTTCCAGGAAACTATGGCCGAAATACGATAAGAACGGATCTGGAAAGCTGCTATCATTGAATAGACCTTCATTACGAATGCTTATCAGTATCACAACTGGACATAACCTACTAGGTTACCACAAAAAGAAAATGGATCTTTGTACCGATGACCTGTAAAGAGGATGCAATGACGAAGATGAACATGAGAATACCACTCACTTCCTTTGTCAATGCCCAGCAATCTGTCACATTAGGAAAAAATATTTAGGCAATTACTTTTTCAATGAACTAGAAGAATTATCAGACACGTCCAGAAGCAGCCTGTTAAACTTCACTAAGGCCACAAAATGGTTAAAAACTGACCAGACATAAACTCATAGGTTTCTAAGACGTTACAATACTCCAGGGTATCACAATGGATCTACATTGATCTAAGTGTGACGGAAATAAGATCAACCGTCAGCCCATTCTACCTAACCTAACCTACTTAGATTGAATCCAAAGATCGCAATTTTTTACACAATAAGGTTGGAAATTGCAACTCTCTCCTTATACAGCCTTTATATAAATCCTGGCAAAGTTCAATTGCATCTCAATCCACTGGACCCAAAAATGTGGTTATTTTCACCCAATACCCACAAATCTGAGCTCCTTCTATCATTACAAGGAAATGCAGAATACCAAAAATAAATATTCCATCAATAAATCCAGCTCTGCTTATATTCTCAGACAAAGCGAGATATCCTGTCTTCCTTAGTTAGAAGCAAAAAACTGGAAATCAAACGTTAAAGAAAAAGTCATAACAGCCACAGTCTCTTTCTTCTCCTCGTTAAAAAGCGATTGGAAACAATGACGAAATCTCTCCACAGATCACCTCCTAATCATACACGGCGGTTGTCAAGCCGAAACTTGCATATAGTCACAGAAAAAACGACCCATTGTGACAAACTTTGGAATGTCCAATGATCAGCTGGTATATGTGTCAGCTGTGATCATCGCTTAACACCTTCAACCGCCTTAGACATACTCCTTAATTTATTAGACCCAATATTTACATTTTTGCGAGGAATTGGCAAGTCCTCCGATAGTAAGTTTATTGCTATATGAAAAGCGCTTTCTCGATAAGCCGTTCGGAACCAGCAGAAAATTGTTGGTCCCTTACAGGACATGATTGTGAGAAATGCCCCTGGTACTCCGCGCTCTGTCTTACGACCCTATGTACCGATCCCAAGTCACTCCGACTACACCACCTTCGAAGTAGTTTTTCGATAAAAAGTTCCAAGTCATCATCCTATCAAGGTCCATCTACATGGGAGGGTATGAGTTTCTGTCTAAATGATTCCAATCATTTATATGCAGAAGCTTCATAAGCCGAGGACGGAATCGTAGTCGGCATGTACTCAGAAGAAGGACAATGAATTCGCTAGTGTAAGCGTTAATAATTAGGCAAAGCAACGATTATAAGCAAAAAAGCAATTAAATGTTATAAAAGCGTTAATAAGCAAGCAAGCATTAGGTAAAACAAAAGCAACAAATTTACAACATGCAAAAATATATCATTAAAATAAAACAACGTCTGTTCACTGCGACAGCTTTATTACAAGTGATTCTTATGTTCTAAGTTCTACAATATCATTTCACATAAGAAGCGGTAAAAAGAGATGAACAGGAATCATTATACTATTTACATACGTCATACGATATCACCGCAAGAGAGAATTAGAGAATATTAGATTTACACATTGCGTATTTATGTAGTGAATTACATATGTATTCTATTATTTTGTTTTAAATCTTCGGAGTACAGGTGGTCAATCATTTGATCGTTGAATAATTTATGTTAATTGTCTTACAACTTAACC
The DNA here is from genome assembly GCA_949752695.1 of Melanostoma scalare. NCBI lineage: Eukaryota > Metazoa > Arthropoda > Insecta > Diptera > Syrphidae > Melanostoma > Melanostoma scalare. Next base: position 53,835,369 of record OX456985.1, read on the forward strand.
CTCCTGTTTACAAATCGCCCTCGATTTACTTTATGTTTTTTGTGATATAAAAAGTTATATAGATAGTCATACACAAAAAAATTTGATAATATAAAACTGATATTATACAACACGAAAGTATTGACATTCATTTTTATAAGATAATACATATTTTGAAACATATTCCTTTTAAACATAATTTGAAACATTTTCTTTTTAAACATAATTTGAAACATATTCTTTTTAAATTAACGAACATTAATTTTTTTTCTTTTCATATGAGTTTGTCTCTTCAGGATACACTAAAACAATTAATAAATATAAAAGTAGCAATAAAAGTTGTCAATGAGTTGAGAATTTGGTATGTCAGAGAAATCAGGTTGAAACATATGGTTTCATATTTTCCGGACAAGCAACTCCTTTATAAGGTATGCGTGCAATTTGTAGGTTATCTAAATCTTTAATCAAATAGCGGTCGTTTTGTAGTTTTTTAACGACCTCATAAGGACCTTTAAATTTAGCAAGAAGTTTCTTGTTAATGCCAGGTGTAGTTACAACGTTTTTAATCATAACAAGATCACCAATATTATAAACATTAGGGGTTTTATGATGTTTGTCATAATATTCTTTATTAGAATTTTGACTCTGAATAGTGTTTTCAGTAGCTTTCTGCCTTAACGACTCTAAGTCCCTTAACTCTTTAGGTAAAATATTTTTTTCTAAATGTTCTTTGATTTTATCGTTGACACTTCCTTTTTGCTGCACCCCAAAAAGCAAAACGCTCGGACAAAAACCAGTGCTCTTATTCGTGGTGTTATTTAAAGCAAATTCCACTTTAGAAATACATTTAGTCCAGTCACTTTGTTCATCTTCACACTCTTTGGCCAACATCGGGGTTAGACAACGGTTGATACGCTCAACTTGACCGTTTGACTGTGGTGAGCTTGTGGCAACCTTAATGTGCTGAACAGAATGACTTTTGCAAAACAGCGCAAACTCCTCAGACGTGAAACAGCTACCTCGATCCGATATCAAACGATCTGGTCTACTATAGTTGGAAAAATACGTTTCTAGACATTGAATAGCTTCCTTCGAACTAGTACTTTTTACTTCAAATATCTTGGTGTACTTTGAAAACCCGTCAACAATTAGAAAAATATGTTTTTTGGAATGTCGCACGGAAGATGGTAATGGACCGTAATGGTCAACATGTACTGTGTCGAAGGGTTTGTCACCTTTTGGTATGCTGTGCAAAGTTGCCTCCTTTTTGCCATATTTTGGAGAGAAGTGTACGCACTTTAAACAATTTTGGATGTAGCTCTTAATCTTGGCTTTCATTCCCGGAAACCAATATGTTTTTTGCAGAAAAGTATAGCACTTTTCAACTCCTACGTGACAGAGTGCGTCATGATGTGTTTGTATCACACATCTCTCCATCTGGGATGGAACGTAGAAACAAACATTCTTATCAACTTTGCGATAAACTAAACCGTTAATTAATTCGTAAGTAGGGCTGTCTGTTTTTTCTAGCATTTGCACTATATTTCTTATCACCGGATCTTTATTTTGTGAGGCTGCCAAAACATTCTCAAAAGAGTCTGGTTCAACAATTAAGACATTATGACAACGGCTGAGAGCATCAACATGTTTCATTCTTTGCCCATCTCTGTGCTCAATAACATAATCAAAATCTTGAAGTTCAAGAGCCCATCTGGAAATTCTCGGATTCAACAACTTCTTGTTAAGGGTAAGAGTTAGAGATTTACAATCTGTAACAATCTTAAATCGTATTCCAGTCAGATAAATTTTGAAACGCCTAAGGGCAGACACAATGGCCAAAGTTTCCAGTTCATACGAGTGATATTTTGCTTCCTGAGATGTTGTGCGTTTTGAATAGAAAAAAATGGGGTGAAAATGTTTATCTTCTTGACGCTGCATTAACACTGCACCGAATCCTAGGCTACTTGCGTCGCAATGTAGCTCGGTTTCTGCATTGGGGTTGTAAATGCTTAGAATGGGTGCGTTTAACAGCTTCTTTTTCAACGTCTCAAAAACAGATAGCTCATTTTCACCAAAACTAAACTTTGCGTCTTTTTTTATCAGATCGTATAATGGCTTTGCAATGGTGGAAAAGTCCTTAATAAACTTTCTAAAGTAAGACGTTAAGCCCAGAAAAGAGTGCAAACTCTTAGCATTTAGTGGAACAGGGAAATCGGCAACCGCCTTTAAGCCACTCAAGTTTGGACCTATACCACTAGAAGAAATTTCATATCCTAAGTATGTTATGTTTTCGTACATAAAAAGACATTTATCATAGCGTAGTTGCAGATTTTTTTCAGTAACAATTTCCATGACGTTTTTCAAAATATCAAAATGCTCCTCCCTAGACTCAGTTGCGATAAGCAGGTCGTCCATGTAAACCAGCAATTTACCTTCTTTTATTAGGGTCCTAAACAATGAATGAATATAACGCTGGAAAACAGATGGCGCATTTTTTAAGCCAAAAGGCATTTAACGTGGTGAAATCCACTCTTTAAATCAATAAGTGTAAAATACTTTTTGCCTCTCAATCTATCTAGATGGTCTTCGATAACAGGAATAGGAAAATTGTCTTTAACGGTCAGTTTATTGAGCTGACGAAAATCAATGCAAAGGCGCAGCTCTCCAGTTTTCTTCTTTACCAAAACAATAGGTGAAGCAAAAGGAGAATTGCTCTCTCGAATGATTTTGTTTTCTAACAAATCGTCAATAATTTTTTGGAGTTCAACCTTATGTGCATAAGGCAACCGTCGCGGCACACAATTGAAAACACTATTGTCTTTTGTCAATACAATTTTCATTTCGAAATCATCTTTATATTCGTTTTTAGCCTTAAAATTTCGCGTAACTAAACTTCTTAATAAATTTTGGTCTTCGTAACTTAGATTTTCGTTAAATCTTAAGGAAACCGTGTCATTTTCATCTGCTATATCAATACTCATTATTTCATTGACAAGTTCTTCACAAGTTTCTTTTGAATTATTTGTTTCACATGAATCATAATTCTCTTTTGAAACATCTCTCTCAGTAAAATTTATATTTTCGTCTCCGATTACTAATTTTATATTAATCTTCAGCAAAAAATCTCTTCCTAGAACTATAGCATTTTGCATTGTGTCATTTTTAACAACTAATAAACAAATCCTAACCTTATTAACTTTGACCTTGACACTGCAAAAAACACTTCCTAACAAAATCAACTTTGAATTATTTATACCTACGAAATCTTGCTGATGGGTTGGTACAGATGTCATCAAATACGGTGGTACATAACGCTGCTGCACAAAACTTATGGGGCTGCCAGTGTCGATCAAACTCATAGCATGCATCGTCAATCGCACAGGACCGGTGTCATCTTCTTGGAATCCAAACTCGAACATGTTATGAAAATTTCCCGTGTAGGAACTCGAAAAAAGTTGGTTTTGGTCTTTGTGGTGATCAGGATTTTGAACTACAAGAACCGATGGTGATTGTGAACAGTTCTTTATAACATGACCTTTCTGTCCACAACGAAAGCAGGTTCCATTTTCCCTTTTAGGCTTTGGGCAGTTTGGCGAAATGTGTCCAGTCTCGTTGCAATTAAAACACTTGATGGTTAAATTGGAAGTTGTGCTAGGTAGGTTTCTTGCATGTGTTGTTGCCTTACAGTTTACAGAAATGAGAGGTTGTGGTTCGTATCTCATTTTCTCATACTTTCTCAAAATAACTTTGAGATCGGCAATTGTATTTGCAGTTAACAAAATTTGCTTATTGAAAATTGTATCAGGAATTCCGTTTATGACATAGCTAACAACGTCTTGCTCTTCTATATCAACTTGAGAAGCTATCTCCTGCATTGACAATAAGTATTGTTGAAAAGTTTCGTCTTTGCGTTTTTTTCTTAATCGCAGCATGTTGTGAACATCTGTGGCTGAAGCATGGTTGTAAAATTCAGTCAGTAATGCCGTTCTTAACTCAACCCAAGATCGACACGTGGTTGATCGCAGGAACATTTTCGCAGTGCCTCGTAACAAACGCTTCGCATAGACAAAAGATTCATGCTCAGTAAATTTGTAAATTAGTTTTGAATCCTCAAAATGAGCGATCCACTTCTTTATATTGTAATTATCATCCCCTGAAAAGGTTGACATGGTATCTTCAACATCACGAAAGGAGTATGACGTTGGCAGAACATCTCTTCGTGAACAACTTAACTCTGCTAACCTTTGTTCCAACAAAGCAATTTCCTCCTTTTTTTTGACCATCTCACGCAAACTCTGCAACCTCTGAGAAACCATTCGATCTTCTTCTACCAAGTCCATATTTACCAAACCTCCACTATTATTGTGACCATCATCACATTGACCATCATTGTCTTGATCATCGCCATCTCGATCATCGTCAGACCCATCACTGGAAAATAGCTCCTGTAAGCGACCATCGTCGAGAAGTGCTATTCTTTCCTCCAATCGCAGCTTCAATGTAGGTTTTAATCCGCACGTGGACAAACCCAATTCCGCTAGCTTAGCCTTAAGCCTCGGAACCGTTGCATTTTGCACGAATAATGCGGCACGATGATTTGCATTCATAGTTTAAAATATAAAAACCAAAATGTTACTCTAATGCAGGTTTCTAGATCCCACTTCTGAATGTTGTAAGCGTTAATAATTAGGCAAAGCAACGGTTATAAGCAAAAAAGCAATTAAATGTTATAAAAGCGTTAATAAGCAAGCAAGCATTAGGTAAAACAAAAGCAACAAATTTACAACATGCAAAAATATATCATTAAAATAAAACAACGTCTGTTCACTGCGACAGCTTTATTACAAGTGATTCTTATGTTCTAAGTTCTACAATATCATTTCACATAAGAAGCGGTAAAAAGAGATGAACAGGAATCATTATACTATTTACATACGTCATACGATATCACCGCAAGAGAGAATTAGAGAATATTAGATTCACACATTGCGTATTTATGTAGTGAATTACATATGTATTCTATTATTTTGTTTTAAATCTTCGGAGTACAGGTGGTCAATCATTTGATCGTTGAATAATTTATGTCAATTGTCTTACACTAGGAAAAAAAATTCCAACCCCAATAAAATGATCTTCGGCATTCACATCGGTATGTGTCATCTCATGCCAAAGCAAGAGAAGATAGCATGAGGATAACAAACATTTAGTAGACGAACATTTCCACTTGGATCCAAAACGTACCAGATGTTTGTTATCCTTGAGCAGGCTGCACTTCAGCTCAATAATCGATGTTGGAACTAGACAACGCCTCATAGGAACACATGCCACAATTCTATATCTCCCCACAAACTATTGTGCACGAACCTCTTCCAAAGCGTACCAACCAAAGATATTTGCAAAGTTTTCGTGTCCCGTTTGTTTCAGCTTTGCAAATATTGCATCTGTTAGATATTTTGTGGATCTGGCTATGTCAGAGTAGAACCCTAATCTCATTTCACGATCACGATTTGATGCAAAGGTTATCACCGTGAGCGTGTGTTCTTTGTGACTTGAGCAAAACCTTGTGTCAAGAACTGTTGTCTTCTGAACTGATATCACGACGCCTTCTTTTTTTTTTCAAATATTAAAAAAGGAGGGTTATGCTAATCTGGAGCACTGATACATAATTACCGATCCATTGTATTTCCAAAGTAGCGCCTTCCCTTTTTTGTGGACCATCCCTTCAAAGAACACTGTAATTCTTACAAGTAACTTCCAATACATTTGGTACACTTACGGTTCAAAAACTAACAACGGTGTAGGTGCAGGGATTTTCAGTCCCACCTTCAAATCATCTATATCCCTAGATAGCACAACCACTATCTTTCAAGCAGAAGTGATAGGTATTCTATTGTGAGTTAAATTCGGTGTTAGGGAATGCATTAGAAAAAATATCCGAAGATCACATATTCTAATTTGCTTTGACAGTCAGGCAGCCTTTTAGGCCCTGTCCTCAACCAAAATCGAATCCAAATTAGTTTCGAACTGGCTGGCATGTCTACTTCAATTAGCCACCCACAATAAAGTCAATCTTTCCTGGGTGCTTGGACATGAAGCTGTACAGGGTAACGAAGGGGCTGACTGCTTTGCTAGACCTGTCTCTCAATCCCAACTCAAAGGCCAAGATCCCTACTGCGGTCTCCGAATCAGCAAATTTGAACTGGTTATCTGGGAACATGATCCACACCTGAAACAACTCTAATGGCCACTGCCAATCAAAATTATTCATCGACTTATCTCAAAGTCGTAAGAAAGAAATTCTGGACTTGAGGAAACATGACGCAAAGTTACTTACGGAGTTTTTCACTGGTCTCTGTTCTCTCAAATGTCACATTAAAAAAATGGCCATTAGCCAAGATGACACCTACCGTCTCTGCTTCGAAGCCATACACACAGCTGAGCACATTTTATGTAAATGCCCGGCCATAGCTAGATCCAGGCTGAAACGTTTCCAAAAAGGATTTACTAGTCCCCTAGACATCACAAACACCTCTTCTTCGAATATTCTTAGGTTCTTACACGACCTCAACTTCGAATGAAGAACTTTACGGTTTATGTGTTTAAATCTAAATGAACAGCACAAAAGATTTTTCTGGTCGACGTTCTAGTAGAGGTGATCTACTTTTGAACTCGAACTCGACTATTGTCTCTAGTCCAACCTGAACCTAGCAGTCTCCGTTATAAACAATTGGTTTCACCATTGTGAAAAACGATCGCAGTGCCACTGGTGTCCTGCGGTCCATAAGATTGTTGAATCGCCTTTTTGACCTACTAGTAACATCATCATTCGAGCCACGAACCCAGGAGTGAACCTCTGATATTTAGGACGTTGCTGACCTGTAATAAAAAATCTACTTTATAAATTAAATAATTGGTATAAATTATGAAAAAGGGTCAACTGCAATGGCTACGATTTAAGATAAGTCAATAAAAAGCAGCTTTAATAAACTAAAGTTCGATGCAAGCTTCGGGCTCGATGAGAATACATCAGCCTTTGACAGAAAGCACCACACCTTTTCAGATCCTTCATTATTTTAAGTGTAAATGGGGATCCTAATCCTATACTCATCCTCAGGAGCAAGTCGATCAAAGTAATCTTCGGATTAGAAATTCTTAACTTACAGAAACGCTATACGCGGCAAACATACTTTAATTGCATTTCAAAGCTATTCTCTGTCACCAAATGAAGTTCAGTTTATTGCGAAGGCTTAATCTGTTTTTGCCTCCTTAAAATTATATAAGGAGATAAAGACTCAACAAAATTGATCAAATACTAGAAAGACGGCGTCGTCGTCGAGTTTTAATAATCCAACATCAAGAGATTCATTTCAAATACAAAAACTATAAAAGGAAACATCTACCTACCACTTTTGCCGAATGGTAATTGCACTTACCAAACAGTTCCATACAATGCACTGTATCGTAGAGACTATCTATTGATTTACTTTGAGAGAAATGAATTTGCAATAATCTGCATAAAGTTTGTACCTTTAGATAATCCGCCATGAAATGAGATTCTGCGATTTTCATTTTCATTCATTCACATTGAACGTCCTTGCTAGAGGTCTTTGTTTATTCCGCTTCGTAATCGCTTGTCGGTTCTAGATGGCAGCGCAAAGCTCCTAAAAGAGTAAACTTCCTTAAATACTATTTTGTTTGTATAGCCATGCGGGATAACTAATTCTGCAAAGTTTTCGTTTTCAGCTAGGTACGAGTATTTTAATTTCGCGAAAGAAACATTCTCATTGAGAAGTGTTCTATTGCTATGCAATCACACAGAATACTAAGTGTATATTCATCTTTGAAAATTATAAAGATTCGCCACCCATTCTCGTCGTAACTTTGCAGGCAGCACAAAACCCCATTACTTCGATGTGCTTGTTCACTTGAACAAAACAAAACTTGATTAGTTTCTACCACAAAAGTTCGGCAAACACCTGAAACTACCTTTCTTCCACACAAAACAGAGACGTGTTACAACCACTTCCTTCCTGGAAGCAAATGCTTTCGCCAGGTGGGTAGTCCTGTCGGAATACTCATCCCATCCACCCCTCCTCTCGCGCTGTATATTGTGTGGAATACGAGTCAATTTAAAGGTGAGATGTGACTGACTTACTAATTAGCTGGGACTCCGCTCCGATTATTTCGCACAAGTGATGGGGCAAAGTAGATGCGAAGATGTTTCTGACAAGGAAATTTTTTTTCATAACTTGAGTTTCACAGTGGTGGCGTTTGAAGACAAACCAATGAGCAAGTGTAACTTCCCAAAAACATTCTTCTCCTTTACGGTTACCGACTCTTACGACTCACAATTTCGAGGCCCAAAAGAAAAATCAAAACAAATCACAAGTCTATGTCATTGAGATGAAAACACGCTAGTGCTTTACATGACCATTACAAAGCGCAAAATGTTAAAAGCTCGTTAAGAAAATCATAATTTCATTTCCACGAATCTAAATATTGCGTAATTTTGTTGCAGGCGGATGGAGATGCCACGCCAACCTTGACGTCAAAAATTCACTGCTTTAATTTATAAGACACTTAAGTAACCATAACATTTCCTACTTTTACCACTTAGTACCCCACTGTGAGCGTATTTATAAAAGTCTTCCTAGAATAAATTTCCAACTTACTCACAAAAATAAAGAAAAAATAAACGAAAATACTTTGACTGCAAAGTTCTCGTGAACAGTAGGTCGAACGCGAGCGGAACGTGATAAGAAAACAGGAAAAGGGAAAACACAAATCGGAAGTTAGTAAATTTGTCACACTCCATCATCGTCATTGAAGTTTCACGATGTTCTTCAATTATTTGCACATAAACTACGTTCAGGTATCCGCTGAATTTTCACTACCGCGCGCTGTGTATGCGGGGGTGTATGTGGGGTCGAGAGCGGATACTATCATTACTCAATGTTTTCGGTGTTGTGCTCCATTGCACTATCAAGCTCCTTCCAATTATGTATTTTCATTGGCGAAAATTATAGGATCAATGTTTTCGTTCTGGTGAACGCATACCTTACTACCTTTGCATGTTTTCCTCATAGCGCCAATATTTTGGCGTACTCTCGATTGCTACACGATATGAACTTTTCATGTCTGGTACACACTAGTGGTTCTTCCGGGTGAATTCTTATACGACAATGACACGAAAATAGTACCTTTACCTATGCACTTTGTGTGTTTTTGTTTAAAGTGTTTTTAGAACCACTCTATGCCGCTTGGATGATGCCAATGTTTTTGTAGCCACTGGTAATTATGACGGTATACTTGTTAGAAATCTCTTTTGTGTGATAGTTTACTATACGCGCACTGTTTTGACAAATTTAATCAAATGAGTTAAGGAACAAGTTTAAAGTGGCAAGTGAGCCATTTTATCGTGGAACTATCCCATTGAAAAGTCTTACACATTATGGTGTGTTAATTGAAGATGGAATTCCTAGAACTGCACCGACACCCACACAGTAAGTAAGGAGAGCAATATGAAGGCGGAAGCGTAATAATTTTAACAGAAATTTCTGAAATAATGAACTGTGGGGAGCTATCACCTTATGGCAGAATCGAGTTGGAGCTTAAATTCGCCGTGAATAGCTGCAATAGCAATAGGGAAAGGGAAACTCTCCGAAATCAGACTCTGGCAAATGGATTTTGCTGCTAGGCCAAATGTGTTCGTAACTAGTCCATAGGTAGCCGACAATAGGATGGTGTCCGTACTTACTCCAGTCGTACTTTGTGGCATGTTCATTGAGTTGTACAAAGAAGATGCAACTAGTTTTTCATTCTTTTGAGCTGAAGAGATAAATGAGAAATTGAGATCGACTCAATATACTCTTTATTTTAAATTTTTCATTTTCTATTTTGGTGGCAAAGCCTCCATTTATTCGGCATAATACTAGCCAATTCTTAATTCAACTAAAAAACTAATGAGCTATTAGCAAACATAAATGAGGAGGGTGAATTTAAAGATTGAGTTTTAGGCAAGAGGTACTGAGATTTAAGTCAAAACAAGGAAAATAAGTTCGTTTGATTCATATAACGTTCTATGAGGAGGTAGATAAAAGAAGCGACTATTTCAGGGTTGCAAAGGCTTAAATCACTTTTAACTTAACTCTTGACTTTAATTCATAAGCTAGTCGTTGACTTGTGAATTAAATAAATCATAAGTCATAAGTTAGCAAGTGACTTATGAATTAAATAAAACATATTTTTAAGCTGGTAAGTGACTTTTGAACTGAGAATAATTTTATTCACAGCCCAGTAAGTGACTTACGGATTAAGAAACTATAAGTCATTAGCAAGCTAGTGACTTATGAATTAAAAACTTTTAGTACATGAGTAGCTGGTGACTTGGTGGGGATATAAATACTAGGGTGCTTTTTTTCACTATTTTTTTTTACTCCCATTCCGAAATTTTGTGGAAAATACCTAAAAACAATTCCCTCAAAATTTGAGAACTTAATATTAACATTAAGTACTCGCCCAAGGCATGCAAAGATTTCTCGTATAAAATACACGTAATATTAAGCTTTTTTCTTCAAAATTCTACAGCTCAGAGGCATTTTATGGTATAGTATAGAACATTGGTAGGTTTTCTTTAGAATTGAATACTCTACAAAAGTGCTCAATACGGTGAAGTCTTAACTCACACCGGCGAGGTAGCACGGGTCACCAAAACCAATTTTTCGTAATTTTTTTTTACCCTATGTCGTAAATGACAATAGCTGCAAAAAAATGTATTCTACAAACTTCACCACTAACCACTATGATAGTGGTACCACTACTAAGTGGTACCACTATCACAACTTAGTGGAAAGTGGTACCACTTAGTAGTAAATGGTAAGTGGTACCACTTAGTGGTAACTGGTAAGTGGTACCACTTAGTGGTAACTGGTAAGTGGTACCACTACCATTTACTGCTAAGTGGTACCACTTTTCACTAAGTTGTGATAGTGGTACCTAGTGGTAAGTGGTAAGTGGTAAGTGGTACCACTTAGTGGTTAGTGCTAAGTGGTCCCACTTAGTGGTAAATGGTACCACTTGCCACTAAGTGGTACCACTTACCACTTACCACTTACCACTAGGTACCACTATCACAACTTAGTGAAAAGTGGTACCACTTAGCAGTAAATGGTAGTGGTACCACTTACCAGTTACCAGTAAGTGGTAAGTGGTACCACTTAGTGGTTAGTGCTAAGTGGTCCCACTTAGTGGTAAATGGTACCACTTGCCACTAAGTGGTACCACTTACCACTTATCACTTACTACTTACCACTTAAGTGGTACCACTTAGTGGTAATTGGTAAGTGGTACCACTTAGTGGAAAGTGGTACCACTTAGTGGTAAGTGGTAAGTGGTACCACTTAGTGGTAAGTGGTAAGTTGTACCACTTAGTGGTAAGTGGTAGGTTGTCGGAGGAAGACAACAGAGTTAAACACTGGAGTGACCCCTCAAAAATGCGTCAAGCTAAGCTTTTACTTGACTTTTTCAACTCAAAAGGTTACAAAGACGCAATAAAACTAAGTAGAAACAATGTAAGAATGCTAGCCGGGTTCCTAACCGGACACTACAGACTAAGAAAATACCTAAAAGTACTAGGCATAGAGTGCAATGATGCAAATACTTCAACGAACAGGAAGAATCTCATAACCACCTTTTAGCTGACTGCGAAGCTCTATTTCATCAAAGGAAGAAGTGCCTAGGATCCTACTACGTAGAAGAGAGTGAACTAAAGCTCCTAAACGCATCCCAGATACAAATTTTCATCAAAGGAACTAATCTAGATGTAGTATTTAAATTAAGGAATACCACTTAAGAGGAAAGGGTACAATAGATCTACAATGTCGAGGTGCAAATAAAAACCCCAAATATTCATTCATTCATGATTAACTCGATCCCTAACAAAACAACGAAATGAGGTATATACCGCCTGGAAGCGTTACCAATTGACAGAGCTGAGGAGTACTTTCTAATCGCTTCACAACAGAGTTGTTGCTGAAATACGATTGGAAAAATTAAAAATCCTGTCTTGCCAGCTTAGTACCTCAATAAAAAGAATAACCTGCGTAAAAAGATAATTGGCAAGTCGAGGAGTGGGCTTGCAACAGTCCTACTTTACGAGTTTTCAAAAGACGATGAGTTTGAGGGAAATCACGGTAGTAGAAGTCCTAGTCTTAAGTGGCACAGTCAAGAGAAATACCTATACCAACTTGATATTTAAGACCAAAGAAATATTGCTAAAATTTACTTCTTCGCAAATTAAAAAGTTTCAGTTGGCGTCTAATGCTAATGTTTGCAGTCTCTGAGCTTTTTTTTATCTACTTACTTATCATCGTGGTTGCATGTTTCATTTTTATGGATTTTTGTTAACGACGTATTAAGAATTTCTAGTTATGTAATAAAGTTCTTACCACTGGTGGGGGAAAACTACTATTTCAAAATTCTTCTCTTTGAAATTTCTGATGGTAATTTGTATCCCACTTATTATTTTCGAAGTGACCTATACTTCAGATGTATTTAATTTACTTACCTTCTAAGCGGCGAAAATATAAAAGAAACCTCAAACAAATTCTCAATTCACCTTGAGGCAATCGCTTGTTCGTTGTGAGAATTTATGTATACACTGAAGTGAGTGCTTTCATTGCCTATCGTGTTTTCTATGTTCTGCTTTGGAATACCAAATGCTCTAAGGATAACATAAACATTTTCTAATTTAAGCGTGTTCAACATAATAACTCAAACACCTATATTCGCAAATAAGAATATTAAATACAAAACTTGTTCGGCTTTAATATCAACTAAGTTAAGCCCCAAATGCTGCCCTAAATTCGTTTCAAGGGAGTGTAATCATGCGTTTAGGACACCATCCTTACTGCTCCACTCAGCCATCCACAACGAGATGGTTTTCTGTATAGCGGCAAAGCTTCCACCTTACGCCCCCGAAGCGAAACAATGTTTATTGTGTTCTCCATCTCCGACCACATTAATATTTGGCTGCTGCTTTACCTTAACTCTGAGCTCCCTCTGTATATTGCGATGTTTAATGAACAGGACAAGATTCCACCACCATGGTTACAATACAACAACCTCCAATTGGCAAAGTACTCATGTTCAGTCTAACACCCCGGCTTCGACAAGTGGCTTCGTGATATATTCGTTTTGTTTTTTGTCAATATTGAAGTTATGTATTTCCATTGTCAGAACAACCAACGGTTCTATATTTATAAAGGTACTAGATATTCCTTTTGCAAAATTTTATCGAGCGTAAAGGTGACTTCACTGTGACATTACGATATTCCCTAATTTAGTAAAACGAGTATTCAGGAAGCCCATGCCATGTGTATATACACAAAACAACGACGTTTATAGCTAATGTGCGTTTATGTTTTTGTAGCTTTCATATATGAAAAAGGACACAACATGAACATCGCTGTTTCATTTAGTTTTAGCCTTTTTTGTTTTGTCTGTTTGTCATGGCCAGGCCAGCATTGATTTAATAATTTTTTTTGTTTCGGTTATGGCAATTCAGACGAATCATTTATTATTCTTCCGCCTTTTATACGCGGCTGGAAAATTTATTGGCAATTCATTGCGAATAGGGAAACAATCTACCGGTCCGTAGCTATATCAGCTCAAACGAAAACTAGCTTTTCCTGTTCTTTTTGAAATATTGATCAATTTATTTAAATTCAAACCAACCGTATGCTCCTTTTTTATCTTGTGAATTTGCAAAATTTTCTTGTTGCTAGCCCCCACTTCTCCGCTTTGTCTATGGTAATGCTGGTCAGCGAATAAATTGGTTTATTTTTTTTTATATTTATTTGGCTTCTAAAATAAAAATGTTGTATGGAGAAATGCAGCTTGTTCGCTTGGTACGGTTAGATACTTTTCGGATGTTAGGTGGTTTTTTGCGCCTGGAAATCTATTTCACCGATAAATTGAAATGCCAGTTTTGTCTAGGAATATTTATGACACTTCAATGTGTTTCGAGGTGGTTTGTTATGCTTCAAATGGTCAAATGGTCAGTCACACATGAATGGACATTTTCAAAAAAAAAAAACAAGGAAGCTAACTTATATATATCGACTTATTTTAGACAAACCAAGGACCAAGGACGAGGAAAATGTTAGCTGGTGCCAGACAGAGGAGCTTCATGTTAACATGAAATTTTATATACATACCTATATAGAAAAATCTGAGCTCCACAAACAATTGTCTAATTGCCTGTCTACGGCTTGTTGAAACTAGCATCTCTTTCATTCTTGGGGAAAAAGGAGGAATAAGATCTGTAAAAGTTGGCCCTTATTGTTTGAGCTGGTCTTTGTTCTTATGTCATGGGCTAAGAGCTAATTCGAGACACTGTTTTATGAAAAATTCAAAATTAAACAATTTATAGAATTTCCACTAATTGGTGTTTTGATATTCTGTTTGCAAACAAATTAAAATCATTAGCTTCTTTCTTTTCGTTGAAGGTTTCGTCTAAGTTTATCAGCTTTCCGTTAACGTTCTTCTCTTGCACAGTATAAGCCCAAGAGTTATGATCTCTCTGACAACAATTTGAAATTCTAGGTGCAAACTAAATCAGCAAATAAATGACATGATTAAAACTATGTCATGTCTTCAGTTGCCAGCCGCTCACCTGGAGAGTAATCGCTATCACTCTGAACAAAATCTGGTTGAATGACTTTTTGGTTTTGGTATATTTTAAGAATGATCACCCATTTCTAGTGTAAGTAAATTTGATATGTTCATGTGGAGGTAGTATTGGGTCGTATACAACAGGACCTGCGATAGAAATATATGAAAATTTAATTTCCTACTTACTTGTAAACACATCGCATAGGTCGCTTCAAAACTAACGGCAGTCGCGACCGAAATCTACGAAAATTAAAATTTTTATCACACATACTAAAAGCCAGTCGCTCTATGGCTCTGTATAAGAATGGGATCGACAAGGGCAACTAGGAAAGGGTATACTTATGTACGAATAAGCATATGCATACCCATGAACATTGCTTGAGTATGCCAAACGAAAAACGGCCCAATAACTTTATAGACACCTTAAATGTTTGCGATTCGTCCTTATATAAAACAGTTCATTTTTTTATCCAGATTGGTGCGACGATTCCGGTATCCTTGGCTTCTTCAAGCGAACGATCTTTTTCATGTCTGCGCAGATTAAAAACTTATCTGCGAGGAAGAACCAGCGAGGAGCGACTAAACGGTTTGATGTTGCTGAACATCTATAGGAGTATTGAGGTTGACTATGATGACGCTATAATTAAAAATAGTAATAATTTCCAAGGCGCATTGATTTTATTTTATAAAATACAAGCTGTGCCCGCGACTTCGTCCGCGTGGAATAGTGACTTTCGGCATAATTTTAAATTTTTCAGTAACCTATTCTAATATTATTTTACTTAAGTACATTTTGGCACACGATGTTCTTACTTCTTACATCTTTTGCCAAATAAAATTGTTTTGCCGTAAGTACTTCCGTTCCCATGGGAATAATGGAACAAAGAAAAAAAAACAGATAGATTTAATTTTGGAATTTTTGGAATATTAGTAATGACTCCCGTTCCCGTGGGAATATGGTGATAGTTCTCATAGGAATATGGGAATGAGTTAAAATTTATGTTACTCGCTCGGGGATAGTGTAGCATTCTAACGGTGGAAGAATTTTTGAAATCAGTGCAACAGTTTCTAGGAATTGGGATAAAATATAAAGTTCATGTCTTTCCTCAGATCTTAGACTATCTCTGTACAAAATTTCAATTGAATTAGTTCAGTCGTTTGGGCGGGAGATGGTAACATAGAAAGACGGACAGACAGAGCTACTTTCGTATTTATAATATTAGTAAGGACCGGTTCCCGTGAGAGTATTCGGATGAAATATAGCGTATGTCCTTCTTCAGGTTCTAGATCACCTCTGTATAAAATTTTACGTAAATCGATTCAGCGGTTTTGGCGGGAGATGGTAACATAGAAAGACGAACAGAGAGAGCTTCTTTCATACTTATAATAGTAGTAAGGACTCCCGTTTCTGTAGGAATATGGGGATTAGTTAAAGCTTAAAGCTTATGTTACTCGAGGATAGTGAGACATTCTAACGGTGGAAGAATTTTTAAAATCGGTGCTGTAGTTTCTAGGTTCCTGTATAAGTGCCCGTTCTCATGAAAATATAGGGATAAAATGCATAGCCTATGTCCTTTCTCGGGTTCTAGGTTATCTCTGTACCAAATTTCATTCAAATCGGTTCAGTAGTTTGGGCGGGAGACGGTAACATTGAAAGCTGGACAGACAGAGTTACTTTCACATTTATAATATTAGTTAGGATTGTTCCTAGCAATGTATTTATACAAATCAATACAGAGTATAAAAAAAGCATAAAAATACTAAAAACAAATTGTTCGTTAATACTTAATATATTTTTTCAAAACCCCTCTCGTTCGCTCCTGTCTGCCAGACTTTATAAAAAACGTCACAGCGGATGAATTCGACTCACAGAATCAACGGTGATACTGACCTCAGAGTATCCGGCCCTTTAAGTGACAGGGGTTTTCCAAAAGGACCTGGGCCTCTATAGATTGGGCTTGTGCGGGGGCTGAAACAACCAACAGCCTCAGATAACAATTAAGATACCAACTATGACGTAAAATAGCTACTGGCACGGAAAATAACATCAGTGCGGAGATTAATAATGGTAAATTAGTCTTTATAATCGCTGCTTCTTTGTTTGGTTAAGAATAAGGTTATTGAGAAATAAAACCCTCTCTAGAAGAACCAAGCTTACCCCAAGTTTTAACCTTGATCACTCCAGTTCTGCTATGTGTTGTAACGAAATCATGGACTATATCATATCTTAAGAGGATGAGGAGAACTTTGGTCGTTTCGTAGGAAAAATATTCTGAATGATCCTTGGTCCCGTATGTAGGTACACCTAAAAGCATTGTGTGGAGAAGGACATACAACAACGGACTGTACCTCGACTTGGGCATAGTTAGAAGATTACTCATTGCGAAACTACAATGGCGGTTCATGTAGACCGGATTTACACCAAGACTCCACCTCGAATGGTTTTTGAAAGTATACTATTTGCAAGCTACTAAAGGGGGAAACACCGACTTACACCGCAAAACTGGAGGGAGTCCCCAAGAAATCGAAATTTGTATGCAATAGATGTTGTTGGTTTTTGGGTACTGTAACGCACACCTAAGTAGGTTAGTAAAGAAATTTCAAGGATGGATGATAAGCAATTTGAAAAGTTATAGCAGAATCTACCGACGGACGTCATCAAAAGATTCC
Source organism: Melanostoma scalare (assembly GCA_949752695.1). Lineage (NCBI taxonomy): Eukaryota > Metazoa > Arthropoda > Insecta > Diptera > Syrphidae > Melanostoma > Melanostoma scalare. The sequence continues at coordinate 53,852,691 of OX456985.1, forward strand.
CCTACAATAAGAAGCTATGGACCAGGCGATTAGGTACGGACAAGTTCCAGCTATCTATTTTTACTTGCGATTATAGGTACTATAAGGACATTCTTTAAAACTCGCTGTTAGGGTCTGTGGAGCAGCCTACAGAGGGTTTTTTGGAATTGAGTCTCAAGGTCTTGAAATAACGGTACCTGCCATACAACCGATATAATAATACTTATTTTTCTCGAAAACGGCTCTAACGATTTCAATAAAATTTTGTATAAAGGATTAATTTTAAATTTTGTTTCTTATGATGTAAGAAAAAAAATTTTGAAAAAGCCTAAAAACGGTACCTTCCATATTTTTTTCAAAACCGACTTTCTCGTTAATGGCTCACACGATCTTGACGAAATTTTGGATTTAAGAAGTCGTAAGCTGTTCGAGAAAGACTGTTTATCAATATTTAAAAAAAATTAGTTTTGGAAATTTTTATAAATTTTTAAAAAAAATTTAAATTTTTGTAAATGTTTTCAAAACTACAACTTAAATTATTTTCAAATTTTTTGTCAAAACGATTTCTAGCTAGATCTAAAACTTTGCATACTTGACTTTTATAAAACAGTTTTTTTTGAGCACTTGTTATAATTGTATTTAAACAAGAAACATAAAAAAACTACTAGACGTGCCCATATTATTGTTTTATTCAAACAAACCTCAAATTTAAATTTTTTTTTTTTTTTTTTAATTTTACCCATTTTGTATTTTTTCAAATATCATAAAATGTATGGGTTTTTGAGTGCTCTTATTAATGAGTTTTTTTTTATTATTGTTTAGTTCATTTGTTAAAAACAAAGAATCTCTATGTTTATCAGGCATTTTCTGCAAAAAAAAGACTTCAAAGTCAAAACTTTGTTTCGGGAAGAAAATTTGAACAGCACTTAAAATTAAAAATCTGGCAACCGTTAACCTGTGGAAGCTAAACTTAAATACAGTCTTAAAGGCTATTATTTCTACAAAAAATTAAGACTATGATTAGGTCTCTATCATTAGTATTGACAGATATATTGAATTTAACATAGGTCAGGGTACACCAAAGTTAGCCTTTTCTTAAATTGTCAAAAAGTGATGTCAAAGTTGAGAATTGAGCTTTACTGTCATACATTTTTTTTCTTAGAATATGACCAAGAATCACACCCCAAAGGATGTTACACGAAGTACGGAACACCCTGTATATAAAGACTCCAGTTAAAATTTATAATAAAAATATTTAGGGGTGGCGCATCGCACCTTTCGTTTTCCCATAAGAATAACATAGGAAACATTGTTTTTTCTGCTTCTGATTTTTATAACTAGCCAACGAAGCATCGTAACGAAAATGTAAATACATGTTCTTGTAGGAAATTGAATGCTTTGGAATATTTGATAAAATTTTTTCATTATTTTGCGTGATTTAATTCAATTTTTATAAGTGATGTGTAGTTGACAACCCAGTACAACAAAATATATTATGAAGAGCTAATACTAAAACCTTTCACTAAGCCTTAAGATTTTGATATCGTATTTAGAACACAATCGCAAGTTCGTGCGACATACTCGTGCCCATTTTTTTGCTGTTTCTCTTCTCATTAATGTAGCGATATCCCTTTTTTTAAGTAAGATATAACTAATATGATTATGATGTTGTCATTGATCCAGCCTCACATCCGATAGTGGTTGATTGGTCAAAGTAACATGAACCGTCACCATCAGGAGCACCAAACAAACGCTCATAGCAAGAATCGTCCTTGGAATAAGACTGTTCATTTTATTTAAAACTACGCGGTGTATTTTGATGCTGATGCACTTTGTACCACCTGGAGGAACTTCTCATTCAGTAGTTTGTTGACTGGTGAACTGGTGTGAAAAGTTTAACAGCTAGGATAAGCTGGCGATGTGAAGAACCAAACTTGTGCGCATTGCCACAAGAGCAACTGAGAATATTGCTGTTGTAACCCACAGTGTTGAGAAAAACACAGATTTGTCAGTCTAGTGTCGCGTTTCTAAGTTCAAGAACTCAAGCTCACCGACCATGAGGAACGTCGTATTTTTGCTGATTTAGTTCTTCCAATCCACCAAAACGATTTGGAATTTAATCAAAGAGTCGTCAGAAACCTCAAGAATTAGTGTTGAACAGCCTCTGGATCCTCAATTTCTGACTGCTTGGTTCAGTTTTAGTTCAGTTGAGGTCATTGTATCATTCGACTTTACTTTTTCAAAACCAGGCTGGAGCAACTACCATGGTGAATGGATTGCGCTATAGAAGGATGGTGATTAATGCTAGGAAAGAAAAACTTTGATTTGGAAAATATTACGTACGACAACAGAAACGATGAGATCATCGCTCTTGAAAGTTTCTGACCGTGTGATTTCTGGATGAGGCGATCACAATTGGCCACTGAGATCATGCGGCTTATCACCATTAGGCTTTTTTTTTCTTATGTAGCTACAGGAATCTATAATAATGGAAATATTTGATATAGTTATCGAGTATATACAGCCACAAATGGGGCACTACTGATAAAAATATTGAAAAAACAGAATATGATCCTGAAAGCCTATCATTAGCAGTCATTTATTTGATATTTCTTTTCACTACTAATCGCATACGCATATCGCATACCCTTTTCTTTACAGTAATTCAAAATTCTGATGAGTTTCCTTCAAAAGCATTCGATTTTTTAAACATCAAAAATGAAAATACTTAATAAAGAGTAACTTTTCTGCAAAGTTATACAAGTAGGAAAATTGGCTCACTAAAAGTAAAATTGTGGGGAGAATGAAACAACAATCTTAAATAACGTTTCAATTAAATGTTTGTGTGCATACGTACATAGGTACATGGAAGACTTAATAATTTTTAGATAATTTAAGATCAATTCAGGTTTTTTTCTGTCAGATATGTAAAATGCCAGATGTGAACGAAAACAAAAAAGCTCTTTGATTATTCAATTCATCATGTACATATGTGAATATGTGAAAGTCAATGGTTCACTGTTCATTCAAGTCAATGGTTCACTGTTCATTCAAATTTAGCTCGTTTCGTAGAACTTGCCGCGTGTGCCATTAATATTTTCCTTTTTCTCATATGATGAAAAAATGCCTTTTTTGAAAATAATATGTCACGAACCTAAAGAAAGAATTTTATCAAATTCATACGAAAACATTCCTTGAATACAAAGGAGGAGGAAAATTCTCACACATTTTGTGTTGGCACGCTCAATGAACAGGGATTAAAAGCATTTCCGGGAAGAAGATTCATTAACTACGAATGGCGGAAATTTGAGAATACGCCACAATTATAGCGACTAAACACATAAAATCAAACGCAGCGAAAAATAATGATTTTCCGAAGAGCTTGCTAAATCATTGAATTGCTACAAGATTTTGATAGTTTCCTGAATTATTTTTTCTCTCAGTTCTTAAAGTTCTCTAAGGAAATTGTAAGTAGTCGTGTTTATCGAATATGTGTTTCTTAGTATTATAATTGTTTTATCTTTGGAGTAAGACGTAAGGGTGAGGGTGAGGGCCATGTCATGATTTTGACTTGTGAATACTGCTGACTGCAAAAATAAAAATGAGGCTATCTGAAGAACAAGAACAAGAACAAGAACAAGAACAAGAACAAGAACAAGAACAAGAACAAGAACAAGAACAAGAACAAGAACAAGAACAAGAACAAGAACAAGAACAAGAACAAGAACAAGAACAAGAACAAGAACAAGAACAAGAACAAGAACAAGAACAAGAACAAGAACAAGAACAAGAACAAGAACAAGAACAAGAACAAGAACAAGAACAAGAACAAGAACAAGAACAAGAACAGGAACAGGAACAGGAACAGGAACAGGAACAGGAACAGGAACAGGAACAGGAACAGGAACAGGAACAGGAACAGGAACAGGAACAGGAACAGGAACAGGAACAGGAACAGGAACAGGAACAGGAACAGGAACAGGAACAGGAACAGGAACAGGAACAGGAACAGGAACAGGAACAGGAACAGGAACAGGAACAGGAACAGGAACAGGAACAGGAACAGGAACAGGAACAGGAACAGGAACAGGAACAGGAACAGGAACAGGAACAGGAACAGGAACAGGAACAGGAACAGGAACAGGAACAGGAACAGGAACAGGAACAGGAACAGGAACAGGAACAGGAACAGGAACAGGAACAGGAACAGGAACAGGAACAGGAACAGGAACAGGAACAGGAACAGGAACAGGAACAGGAACAGGAACAGGAACAGGAACAGGAACAGGAACAGGAACAGGTACAGGTACAGGTACAGGTACAGGTACAGGTACAGGTACAGGTACAGGTACAGGTACAGGTACAGGTACAGGTACAGGTACAGGTACAGGTACAGGTACAGGTACAGGTACAGGTACAGGTACAGGTACAGGTACAGGTACAGGTACAGGTACAGGTACAGGTACAGGTACAGGTACAGGTACAGGTACAGGTACAGGTACAGGTACAGGTACAGGTACAGGTACAGGTACAGGTGCAGGTACAGGTGCAGGTACAGGTGCAGGTACAGGTACAGGTACAGGTACAGGTACAGGAACAGGAACAGGAACAGGAACAGGAACAGGAACAGGAACAGGAACAGGAACAGGAACAGGAACAGGTACAGGAACAGGAACAGGAACAGGAACAGGAACAGGAACAGGAACAGGAACAGGAACAGGAACAGGAACAGGAACAGGAACAGGAACAGGAACAAGAACAAGAACAAGAACAAGAACAAGAACTTAAGAAATTTAACTAAAATTTTCCAAAATAATTAAAGTGGTATTGATCACAATTACTCCTTATTTTATTTATGAGTGGTTGTCGATGGGTTTGTCTCACGGCTTAGCATGTTGTCTTCCTGAACTACTACGAGTACACGGATGTTGTGAAAAATGACCTCTTAATTTCGATCATTGAAGCGCCTTTCAAAAATTTACCTTCTGGTACATACAAGATTCAACTTAATGGCACAGTGTAGCTGCTATTTTTTTTAAGTAATCTGATGGACCTTTTCAAAAGACATTCAGTAATAACCGGTACGGAGTAGCAGTGTCGTATATAGGGAGGGGGGGATCAGGGGGATATATACCCCCCCCCCCCCCCCCCATTGAGATCGATACTTGATCAACATAACCAGTCATGAATCAAATAAGTTAAGGAAACACACTCTGAAATATAGTATTTTCCTACTTCCTGCGCCAATTTAATCTTATTAGTACTCACAGGATTGTACATTCTATACCCAAATTCTACGGGGAAAATACAAAGTCAACTTCGTCTGAAAGAAATTATTGAAGTGAAACTTCTTATGCGACTTTCAAACATGAAAGCGTTATACGTTTAACACGGAATATTATCGATTGCATAATTTTCGGCACAACTCTCAATTTGTTGCTATAACATCTGTATTAATGAAGCGTCATTATTGAAACTAGTTCTTTGTTCTTTCTTAGTTTTCAATTTGTGCCGTGTGTGTGAAAATCGTGTCTGTCGGCCTATTTAAAAACCTATACCTGGCCTATTTAAAAAATTCTTTCAACTCTAGGATGTTACATTGATCCTCAGTGACATAGACTTATATTTCATTCACATACTTCCATGGGAACAGAAGCTTCCCACAGGAACGGGGTTGGGAAGGGAAACTTTGGAACTATTTGACAGATTTCAAAAATTCTTTGAGCATTAGGATGCCACATAATCCCACAATAGGAAAGATTAATTTCATCCCTAAATTCCCACGGAAGAGGAAAAACGAGAACGGGAACCTTGAAACTACAGACCCGAGCAAAGCCGGGCGGCACAGCTAGTAATATATATTAAAATTAATACATTGATTTGATGAGATTTTAATGTGAATTTCTCGTTACCTGAAGCTGAAATATTATTAACCTTCCTTAAAGACAAATTTGGATTGGAAATGATAAATGGTGGGAATGATCCAACAACCAATAGGTGAACTACCATTGATGCAGTTTTTGCAAGAAATATTGAAAAAATAGAACTCAAACATTTCGTATCTTACTTTAGTTATCATAATAACATTGTAAATGTTATAGATTTGGATATTTCTCCACTCGAAAATGATAATTAAAAGATGCGATCAGTTGTGAATTGTAACCAATGTTAATAAAGTTCGTCTTAAAAAAACAATATGAGCTCACTAAAAATCAATTTCTACCCCTTCCTATTTTCATTTTCACATTAGGAAGTTTCACTTCTTCCGCGCGGAGGGACTCCACGCACTATTTTTTTATTTCGTCAAGTCACCTAATCTTTTGAACTTCTTTTTTACATATATCGATTTTCCATGACAGGTATGAATAAAATCATACCGCAGTTTACCAAACAATACTGTATTAAAAATCCAGGTGATGCTCTTTGCAAAGCTTATAGTGGAAAATCTTCAAAATTGTAATCTGGACATTTCTTTTCTGATCGGCCAAGGGTCGACGCGACGGTGCAAGCAATATGTCTGGTCGATACAATGGTGTTTCCTAGTTATGGATCTCGCCAAAGATTTAAGGGATCAACTAAATATTAAACGAGCAGAAGACGACTCATTTTCGAAAGTGTTTGAAATTGCAAAAAAAAAAAAGAAAAAATAGCTGAAGTCCTTGACATTGAAAAGAATCGTTGAAACCCTTCGGTTCCAAGTACAGAAGAATATTTTCGTGTTACTGTTTTCAATCCTTTTCTCGATTTCTATGTAACGAACCTTGGAGAAATATTTACAAACCATGAAAACATACTAGAAGGGTTTTCAGTTCTTTTCAAGGATTCTTCGTCAGAAATAGACAAAGCAGCAAAAAAAATTTAATGAAACTGCTGAATTTTACTAGACATATTTGGAAGCCGCGCCGGTATGTTCTGTTCTTGTAGAATTAAAAACTTGGAAGAGATATTTGATCCTATAAGGAATAACACTTCCTCTAAGAATTCATTGGAAGCGCCCGAAAGCTGCCCCGAAGAAAGCTTTCCTTATATATATATTTTATCAAAGATATTAGCCGGATTAAACGTCAACTCTTGAAAGAACTTTCTCCAGTTTCAAGAGAATAAAAACAGTATTAAAGCAGGATCAACGATGTGAGATTTTTAAAAATAAATCTATTTTAATGACAGTGTGAAAAGCTTTGGATGTTTACTTATTTGCAGTATCGTTTGAATCGTTTGATGAGGTTTTAAGTGTTTTATATAAAAAGAACAGTAAAATGGATTTTATTTTGTGATTTATTTTTTAAGTTTACATTATTTGACGTATTACAAATCAAATATTATCTTTACGAAATAAAGTTACTCAAGAGATTAATGCTGCCAAGAAACAGTGCTACTCCCACCTTCTTGGTCCTAATGCTGACGGTCGTAAGATGTGGAATAATTTGAAAAAACTTGGAATCGGAAAAGAACGAAAGAATATTAAAACAGACACGAACATAAACGATATCAACATTAAATTTTTAAATGTCCCCAATGCATTACCGCTAAGAGATTATCAGCCCCAATTTCATTTATCCACGTCCTCCATGGATTCTAACTTTAGCTTTGCTTGTGTGAATTGCATGGACGTAGTCGAATGATTTATTTCAGTACACTCGAACGCTGTAGTTGACCAGCTAAATCCAATCTTTTTGAAATGCCTTTTACCAATCCTTCTTCCTTACCTTACCCACGTTTTTAACACAATCTTCACCTCCGGAGTCTATCCTCAGCAGTGGAAACTGACAAAAGTAATTCCTATTTTCAAAAATTCAGCTTGTGAAGAATTTCGACCTATTTCTATACTTCCCTTCCTCTCTAAAGTCTGCGAACGGATAATGCAAAAACAGCTAAATGATTTTATAACACGTTACAACCTATTAGTGCAAATACAATCAGGTTTTCGTTCACAGCACAGCTGTACAACAGCACTTTTAAAGGTTATAGAAGATATCAGAGATAAGCTCGATAATCAAAATGTTACTTTTTAAGTTTTATTAGACTTCTCCAAAGCATTTGACATGGTTAACCATCATTCTCTCTTGAATAAATTACGCCAAAGGTTTAATTTCTCTCCAGAGGCTGTTAAGTTGATATCGTCCTACCTTTGTAATCGAAAACAAGCAGTAAGTGTAAATAATATTCTTTCAGATTTTCTTCCTGTTCAACAAGGAGTTCCACAAGGATCGTTTTGGGCCACTCCTTTTCTCTCTTTATATCAATGAAATTGCAAATATAATCCCCGAGGCTTCTATCCACTTTTATGCGGACGACATTCAAATCTACAAAAGTTGTCCGTTAGGTCTCATTGAAAATTGTGCCTTCATTTTAAATCAACAACTTGAAAAAATATCCAATTGGGCCTCTTGTAATGGGTTAGCTCTTAACGAAAGCAAATGCAAGTGCCTAATTATTTCGAAAAAAACTCTCGATCTATCATATTTTCCCTCAATAACACTGAACAATACCGTTTTAGAGTTTGTTAGCAATTCTAAAAATCTAGGAGTAATTTTCAATCTTACATGGAATGAACACATCAATTCATTGGTTGGCAAAACGTATGGCATACTTCGAGCTTTATGGACCGCACAAAAATTTACCCCTCTTAACACCAGAATGATGCTTACGAAGACATTAGTTATACCTGTTCTGACTTATGGATGTGAAATTTTTTACAACTGTGACTATATCAGTAAACATAAACTTAGGGTGGCTTTTAACAGCACTATCCGATACATTTACTACGGGTTAAGAAGATATGATCATGTCTCACATCTGCAGAAAAACCTTCTTAAAATGTCTTTTGATTACTTTATTAAGTCTCGAACCTTAATATTTCTGTTTAAAATCATAAGAACACGCCAACCTAATTATCTTTTTGAAAAACTCCGATTTCCAACATCAAGTAGGTCCACAGCATTAATTTTACCACGTTTCTCATGTCTAACTTCTGATAGACAATTCTTTGTAGCCGCTGTTAACCTGTGGAACTCACTCCCCCCATACCTGCGAGATATTAGCGACACGAAAACTTTCAAAATCAATTTAGATTCTTTCTTCTCTAACGACAGCAACTAACTTCAATTTTTATTTAAAGATTCTTTTCTTCTTTTTCTTCTTTCCTCTTTTCATACTTCTCTCTTTCTATATCTTCACATTCAATCTTAATCTTTTCTTTCTCATCTATTATACCTAATAACTTCCTTTTTTTTTTTCTTTTTTATGTGATACATTTCATAATTATTATATTTGAGCTAAATGTTAAATAGTAAACTTACACTTCCTTATAAGATTTATCTTAGTGTGTTAGTTTTATAAGAAATAAATAAATAAATACTAAATACTAAATACTAAATACATCAATATTTATTTTAGTTCATATTCAAACTAATGCGTATAATACTATTATGTATTTGTTTTTGTTTTTAATTATTAAATTTTTTAAGAAAATGAGCGAGCTAGAACCATCCCCCCCCCCCCCCCCCCCCCCCTTGCGAAAAGCTATCTACGCCACTGCCGAGTAGCATGAGATTCTTACCCACTTCAAGCATTGTCAAGTCCAGAACCAATCTATGAAAGATTTCCAAATGATATTTCTATCTTAGTTTGTAGTTCACAATAGGAGAAGTTTAAGGTTAAAATGATTTTCAAAAGCCTTTGGCACAATAGCTCATGACAGCTTCAGTTCTTGCTTACATGACATTAGTTTCTTCTGAATAGAGAAAGTCAGGGTTCTTTTCTGATGACCAGTACATTTTTCTGATCTTCTAGTTCGGTTTATGTCTTTTGATGTGCTCTTTCCCTTTAAGCTTTGCAACCAAAGTCATTCCATGGTATTTTTCAGTATTTGAGTAAGATACCCCTGGATTGTTTGTAAAAAATTAGACGTTTTCTGTACATATATGTTTTTGTTTCTTAAAGTTTATATGAGTCGATTTTTTTTCATTTAACTTCATATTCCATTTTTGCTCAAAATCACAAACCTTATCCACTGCATTTGCAATTTTTGTGAAGCTTTCCTAGCTGGTTTACCTGGCACCAATATAGCAGGCTATCATCAGCAGAGGTGGCCGTGATGGAGATGGTGTCTACTGGAATGTTCCACTAGGAGTAATTCTTGGTTGCCTTGATAGTATTTTAGAAGTTGTATTGTTGGCTGGTAAAGAAAAATATATACATGTACCTACATAAGGAAAGACGCGAAAGGTGAGTAAAGTAGTTTCCATTCTGGCCACGTGTACTGAGTTGCATGTTTTCTTTTTTTATACGATGATTTTTCATCTTGGATCGCACGAAAACTGTCCAAACGTGCGATGTCTTTTTTAATGACAAACTAAATACCATGTCGCTTTTTTGAAACATCAGTGTTCTCTTTAAAGCACAATCTGATTTAATTGAACAACCAACAGCAGTGCAAGAACGTAAAGAGCACGGAAATGAAATAACTTGTATAAGCATAATCTTCTCTATTACATATCATAATGGCGGCCATAAAGCAAAATGACAGGAATAAATTAACGTTGGCCAGTCACCAAAACGCTTTTGAAATTGCAGAAGCTCTAATTAACCATTACGAGAGCACATGTGTGACATTTTGAAATTGCTACACGAAATCAACGTCCAGATTCATTCTTCATAGTCGTTCCCAAGTCGTATAGTCGTCGTCGTGGTAGTTGTCGTCTAAAAACTCCACAAGGAAGGACCTAAGTCCTTCCAAATCATCCCACAGAGACAAGTACATATAGTTGGTGTACCTATACTGTCGTATGTGTGCTCTTTATTTTTCACCATATTTATAAGTATCTATATACGTCTATGTACGTGTAGACTTATAAAGGACACATTGAGTCTTTTGTGTTCCCAAGTCCATTGAGGTCCCACCCACGACCCACCACCCACCACTACCTCAGAACCACATACTAAACAAATATAAAGTGCTGTCAGTCGTTGTTTGTTGGCTGCTTGAGTTAAAATGGTCACACTTGAGGGCCGTTAAAATTACAAACGACAATGCGAAGCTGGAGCTCAGTACTAAATCGGGATCGCCCCTAGCCAACAATTTAGCCCCAAAAGGAAAAATAGTCTTCGATTTCCCATTCGGACAGGAAACAAACAGTTTCGGGTTAGAAAATAATGATGTGGACATCATACTAGGTAAAGTGTATAGGGCTGTTTTGTTGTTTCACCTTAACCTCAAATACGTCAAGGCAAAATGCCGATTCCGGAATCCATCGGTCGATGTTCGGTGGTCCAAAGGGCGTTTCATTGAAATTCGAATTTGCTGTAGCATCTTATCGACCGCATCGTTTCCATGAAATTGATTGAAATTGAATTTCTGTCGGAACAGTTGGCCAAAGATATTTGATATGTCGGACTCTGCAAACGAGTACGTGTGTGTATAGCCTCTATGTTGTGATGTGTATTTTTGTTTGGTTGGCTCTTGGTTGCGAGTCCTGTTTTCCTTTCTTATGCAGACTATCCTGGCACAGAGGCAAAGTCTTTATTTATATATATTGCCAATTCCTTTGGCATTGACATAATCAGGTTTAGGATGCAATTTTGCTAAGAGATCGGAGGAAATTAATGTCGAAGAATTCAGAGGTTGAATTGGCTGGAAGTAAGGCTCTCTTCTTCGGTTCAAGGACAAACAAGGAAAATACTTATTATATATGCAAATGTGTACATACCGAGCATATTATCCAGCAATAGTATTGTGTTTGATTGAAGTTATTGGAAAATCCTTTTTAGTACCCAATTTATTTAATTTGTTTGCGGAGGCCTTAAGGTAATTGAACAGACGAAAAGGTCACGCGCGAACAAGGGGAGATAGTTTGGATTACGTTTTATTTCAGATTTAAAATTAAGGTTGAAGAGGGTTGTCATCGGCTTACCCTTTCAATATACCAACCCTATACCCACGGTAGTCAGGTGATGGCGAATCGTTTTGTGATTCGAACGTGAATGGAAGTTGGACGACCGTTTCAGTAAAAGTTGATGGCTTTCATGGACTTTTTTGTGTGTTTTTAATCTTTTTACCTGAATTGTATTCAAACGAATGCTTTAAGGTCACAAATTAATTTTTAAAGAGGACATTAAAGGGGATTCAATTAGTGGGGGAATAATGGCAATGAAGTAAATTGTGAGTGGTAAAAGTTTGAATATATAATGGAAAAAAATGGAAACTGTGAAATTGAATCAGCAACGTCTGTTAGTGATGTTTGATGTCAATAATTCCGATAGTATTTTTACGAGGAAGTATACGTTGATTGGAGAAGCTCGAGAAGTTGCTGTTGTGAGAGTATATTTGTCTTTAATCTGTTCCCACAGCTTTGTTGGACTTAAATTGGATTTATGAGCTGCTGTTTTCAAATTCAAGCCGATTGTTGTAAGATATTCTTTTAGTTGACTTACGACATCACCACTCTAAGTATGTCGTGATCCTCTTCCAGCATATTGCGCCACCTATAAAGAGGATTCACTCCTACGTGAATTTCTTCCAGTACGCTCTCGAAAACCTGTCGAGGTAGAGAGTTCGTGTATACCCGCTCAACACGTCTAATACATCGCAGTTTCCTAATGGGTACTTATTTAGCTAATTAAATTTTACAGCTCTACATTCAATCTTCTTCCCAAAACATCGCGAGCGGAACAGAACTTTATTCGGCATATATTTCTCTCCAAATGACTCATTTGCTTTACATAAGGCCCAATAGCTGAATGGCAGAATGACTTTGCTTAGTCAAGGTCGTATAAAGGTATTCTTAAAAGGTTTTCTCGGTTTTTCTATATAGGGTTTTGTATCTAATTGCCTTCTTAGTCCATAGTGTAGGCTTGGCAAGAGCAATTCTAAATTTGAGTTCCCCACTGATGTTATTTTGCGAGTCTTTAGGCGAACTTTTGTACTACCTCGAAGTTATTGGCTTTTATTGTGATGTTCTGTCGTGGTTATCTGTTCTTGTTTGTTGCTAGCATGTATAGTTCCTATTCCTTATCATCAACTTTGCCTTCACTTCAATGCACCAGACAACACCAACGATATTGCTTCCTTCTTTCTATTAAGTCAACATATTCTGATTTTTGCTCTTTCGATATCGAAATTTTTTTACTGGGTTCTCCAAGCTCATTTTGATGATTCTTACGAGTTTTGTATAGAGATGCCGAAACTGGGCATGGCCCTATACAGGTCACCATTGTAAAAATTTCCATACGCGGCCTAGAAATCGATGAAAAGATTTTGTATATCGATATTGTGCTCCCAGGTTTCTTCTGTAATGTTTAAATTTGGTGGATTGTGGACTGTTCTGGCCTAAGACTGTATTAATGAGAACCTATCAAAAGGCTGGCGCGGGATTTCAGACTTGATCATATTACAGCAGATTATATTTTTTACGCGACGTCAAAACTTGTTCCTCTATAATTGACACAATTGTGAGGGTTTCCTTTTTTATGGGTCAGGTATACGATACTGGGGTTCTATTCATTATTTTCCTTCGACCATACCATGCAGATCAGCTGGTCCTTTCCAACCAGCATTGAAAAGCACGGGGTCCCGGGCACCTACACCTGCAGTTTTATTTGATCAAAGCTGGCATATGATATGCTTTTGCAGAAAAGGAGAACGCATTCTTGATCATTGTCCAAATTGAATGGGGCATTCGGACTGACAGCATAATTCTACGTCTTCATCGCCATTGCGCAGAAAAGGTCTCAATATCAATTAGGACTACCACTTTATTTCTTTGCTGGTCTTTACAGCCTTGAATTTGAGGTTTTCATGATAATTTTGTATTTGGTAAAACTTTCGAATTTTATTTTGAAACCTTTCACATTTTTTATAATTTTTAGTCTTTTTTTATTTTTGTGACTTTGTGTTTCGATGTTGGTCAGATTTAACAAAAAAACTGAGAATTAAAAAGTAATTTGCTTTCCCTACCCCAACTGGACCAACAAATCATCCCACCATTACAAATTCAATGTTTTTCAATTTTTTTTATTTTTTATAAATAAAAGAACTTTTAAAAAGAGTTTCAGTGCTTCTCGTACTAGTTGCGTTACACCGAGGGGCCAAATCCGAAAACCCTGACCAAAATTTAAAAACTAGTCTCTAAAAACAAATTTTTAAATTTACAGAAACAAAAATGAGAAACCGATTTGAAAAAACAATTTTTTTCACAATTTGAATCAGCTTTTGAAGTCTCTGACTCTACTTGCTCCAAAATACTTTTAAATAGAGGTGTGTTTAGAGCTTTCTGTAGCTCTAAATCGGTTTGTGTGGTACAGGGCGACAAAAAGAAGTGAGTGGGATCGCTCATTTCTGAAAACGTCCTAAAAACATCAGCTTCAATACCAGTTTCACAACCACATGGTATCGTCTGCCTCTGCAGTATGACATAAAAATGATCGATTGGATTTTTGTCCAAGCCAGTAATTTTCGCTGAAACTTTTAAATTGTAAGAAAACCTCGGTTCATATATCCGTCAATTTAGCTGTCAGCTCCTCCTTTCGGCATATGAAGAAGGCACATTCAGATATCAGTAGTACCCGTGGCGGCGTGATGGATAGCATCTCTGCCTGTGAACCCAGAAGTTGGTGGTTCGTATACCAACAGAGGTCAAAAATGTTTTTCCACGGGTATTGCCTTTCGAGAGGAATTGGTAAGTCCTACGCTAGTAAATTCATTGCAATGAAAAGCACTTTCTCGATTAGCCGTTTGGAATGGGCAGAAAATTTTAGGTACCTTCCACCTCTAGGTTAACAGGCAGATATGCTATCATCACACCACGTGTACCTTTTTCACTTTAACTTTATCTATTAAAAAGTTGCGTAGTTTTAAAGTACCAGGCATACAGACATACGACGAAAAGCGACTTATTACAATACTATGAAAGGATGAATGATATATTCAGGGCCAGATTAACAATCAACTAGGCAACCATCAATTTGGGGGCCCTTTTTAACGTTTGTTCCCTTCTTTTTCGATTAAAATAAAAACTTATTGATTTCATAAAAATTTTACTGTATAATATCACTAAAATTAGCATCTTCTATATACAATATACATGTTAAACATGTCGTTTTCTACATTTGTTTTCGGCAAATTCATCAATTATATTATCAACATCAATTTTCTCCAACAAATCTGACCCAATGCAGAGTATACCTAACATGTCTAGTCGCCCTTCTCGCGTTGTAGATCTTTTAGCATCTTTGATTTTTTTAATTGCGAGAAGGAACGTTCGGCAGAACAATTTGTAATCATCAATGTTAAAAAAAAACGAAGAGCTATTTCTGTGTTAGGAAATACATCGGCTAATTGATCTTCCATTAGAATCTTGTACAAATGACTGTGAGTTTTTTGTGCATCAGTGTATCTGGGGTTCACGTAACTTCGGAATTGTTTCATTTCAATGAAAAATTCTTCCAAATCTCTTGATTAAAAACGAACTAAGTTGTTTATAGCTTCGTGGAGGTCTCCATCACTTAGAGAAAAGTTGATGAGAAATGCAAATCTCTCTGAAACTTCCATATACACTAGGGTGGGTCAAAAAAATCGATTATTGATTTTTTTACAAGTGCTACGGAAAAATAGGTTGCTGGACACCTTAAAAAAATTCTCACAAAGAATGAGCTCTTAATTTTAATAGAAAGATCCTCCGCACAGCATTTTTGTATTTTTTTCTCAGTCCAATAGAAAACAATTCATACCTCATCATTTATCACTTGAACAGAAAAATGTTCCAAAAAAATTTTTTAGAAAATTTAATACTCTACAAAAAAAGTATCTTGTACTTTTTTCGTAAACCTCACCATTTGAAAGATATTAAGGATTTAATTTTGATTATTTAAGGAAAATATTCATTTTTGTTTATGAATTTTATAACTCGATATTTAATGACTTTTACAAAATGCGCAAAACTAATTTTTGTTGAAAATTAAGCGCTCTACAAAAATATTGTTTTATGTTTTGGCGATGAAATTAACCGTTTAAAAGTTATTCTTCATCAAACTTTCATGTATACGAATTTTAAAAGTTTTTGATGAGATATTCGAAAAATTTCAATTTAACTTATAAGTTTCATATAAATTTCATTTCTTGTCATTAATATAAGTATTATTTGAGTTTTATTTTCACAGTTCAAACAGATGAAATGAAATACAAAACAGAAATTCTCTCAATTTCAATATTATTGTTTGCACACCTTTATACTTTCCGGACATGTTTAATGCGTTGTCATATAATTGTCCTCCACAATTTTGAATAAAACCACAGTCTTCAGTAAGAAATTTTAAAGTTTGATTCGTTAGACTTTCACCATTATGACCTTACAACTGAAGAAAACTTATAAACTTTTCGACTGGTTGAAAATCGTTCGGAGAAACATATCTTAAAATAATAGATCAATCAAATTTTTAATACGTTTTCTTTTGATCTAAATTCGAGAGAGTTAGATTTCGAATCAGTGAAGTAAACTATTCAATTCAAAAGTATTTGAAACAAACTACTTTCAATTCAATTTAAATGTGTTGCTTTAAAACACCAACAGTGTTCAGTGTTCTATTCTCGAACATTCACGAAAAGGTATTTTTTAAATGATACTAAATGATACATTCATTTATTTATCATCCATCATAAATCGTTCACTCATTCATCATTCTAGTTGAAATTTCCGTTTGAAGGCTTCTACACCCTCTGTTCCAAAAAATTGAAATTTTTCAAAATAAAAGCAACCAGTATACATTTTGAGATAATTCTTTTTTATTATTTAATGTACTCTCCTATGACTTCGATACACTTCTTTGCACGCTCATACAATTTGTCAAATGTCGTCGCCTTTTGAATGCGCATTGAGTTTCATTTACTTGAGTAAAATTTATTTTCAGTTCTTATTATTAATGTTATGTTTGTAGGAAAGTTTTAGAAGTCTTTTTCATTTTCGGAGGCCCCCTAAAATCGGGGGCCCTAGTCAACTGCCTATTCTGCCTACCTGGTAATCCAGGACTGGATATATTTGACTCAAATATAGGCTCTGATTCCATTCTGTTCCAAGGGAATGGATAATATTTTGTAAGAATTATGAGTTACGAGTTGTCGAGTTGTCTCTGGAGGGTTAAAATTGTCATTAAAATTTCTTTTGGACCTACCCGTTTGGAGCTGAAAGAGAATTGTAGATTCTTTTACTTGTTCATTTGTAGCCTTCCATTTATTTCTGTTAATTTGAAGCTAATAAAATATTGTAAAAAATGTATTTTTTACATTTTATGGGTTTCAATTTTAATGTTATATTACCGAAAGTGCCACTTTTACTGCTCTAGTGAGATTGTTTATTTTCCGTTGCTTTGAGCATGATTCTATTTGAATTTGCAAGCATTGCAAGTAATCAGAGTTAATGTGCAAAACATAGTTCAGCGCAACTGTCATCAATGTCGTTGTTTTGGAATTACTCGAACAAATTTTTTGATTAGAATACAAATGGCAGTATTTTTTCGCACAAGATGAAACTAATTTTTCCTTTGACTTATGACAATATTGTAGGACAGTATAACCTTACTCATTGAGCCTTCAGAATTGTGCATCTTGCACGCTGAATTGTTGTTCTTCACACTATTTCTCAAGGGCAGAAGCTATAAAATTTGAAATTTGCACTCATGCTATTTTTAAGTTCTACAAAACCTACATAAAAATTCTACTTCAGCTTAGTTTCTTTTCCAAATATGTCACTGCTTTAGTAAACTTATCGGCTTGTGAGACTAGCGTTTTACTCTGCCGTATACTAATTCGACGTCCATGTCGTTATCGAAAGCCAACATTTCCTGACTTAATTTTGAATTTTCAAAATAGTTGCTTTATGGTAGTCACTGTTTGCATAATGACCAAATATGTGTTTCATTGGTTAACATGCTTGAATACCTTTTGTTTAGATGAGAATGCAATTATTTCTTAAAGAATTTAAATTGTACTATTCAAGAAGCCTTCAGAGATCTGCCCATAGTTTGTGAAAGGAATTCAATAGATTGGTTTCGAATTGTCAGGATCAAGTTGGATTATTCTCTTGTCATAACTTTGAGAGACATTAAGTACTTTCCTTAAATGGAAATGACTCTACCCATTTTATTGTAAGCAATAAATACTTGAAATTTTTTGGTATACCTACCTGTTGCATTTTCTGCTTTGAAATGACATCAAAGCTAATGATACCTTGTGGTTGTGAGCTTTACTGAATTTTTATACACGTATCTTCCCACAAATATATCAAGAAATAATTATTTGTCTGTCTGAGTCTGACCGCTGCCTTAGGATCCAGGATGACTGAAATTGTCTAATTTAAATCTTTCACTCCCATCTCCCTTGCGACAGAGAGAAATTACATTTTTTATCGTTTCTCCAACATCGCCCCAGTCCTGTGATGGTGGTTAATCACAAAGAGAATTCAATCTTAATGGATGGGTTTTATAATATAAATACAGAATCATCTTTAATCCACTGCTTTTCTGCATTTAAATCCAAAATTAAGTCATTAATTCCAAGCAAAATGAGGGGAGAGCTTTTTTGTAAGTACATATTTTTTTTATTTCTAAAGGACGTTCTTTCCCCCGAGTTGAGAACACCCAGGATCCAGGACGCAGCACTCAGCAGCCATACTTTATAACTCATTTGTTTCAATATGAGAATTTAAAATTCACCAAACATTTAAATGAGATTCACTTTGCCACGTTGTACACTGTGAGCCGCCACGGACATAAGTGATTTTTAATTTTGCAAAAGATTAATTAAAAAATGTGGTCAATAAATTGTCCTGAACTAACTTTGTGTATGCGATGTCGTTTTACAATGTCATGGCTTGGCTGAATGTGTCGTAACAGTCATTAGCATTGGCTTTATGGTATGCGTGAATTTCAGTCAAACGATTGATTTTTCATTCAAATTATATTAATGAGAAAAATAAAATAAAAATATAAAAACAGCACTCTCCCACTCATATACAAATAAGATACTGATAAAAAAATGAGCAAAATAAATAAGTGCAGTGGGCAATAACAATAAACATTGTTGCACGTAATTAAAATACTTTATTTGTGCGAGTTTTACCCACAATATGATGCATTGATTTGTGCTGGACATGCCATATTTTCATCGCTTGACTTATACAATGCAAGGCAATGCCATGTTTTAATTGAATTTTTATCAATTTAAAAACCAAAGTAGGAAGGTATGCTGTGAGTGATTGAGTAAAATCGACAGAATAATTTGGGGAGGCTGATAAATATAGATGTCTGTCTGCTCATTTGGTACACTCTTCACGTGATTGCAAAATTAATTGCTTTATTGACTTACTTCGTGGCTGTAACCAGAACTTCAGACTTTCAGTTCAATTGATATTGTTTTAAATCGTAATGAGATGATATTTCGAATTTTTTTTTGAGTGAGGCGCATCGCTCATAGTACAGACAAAATAATTAAAAATCACAAGATGATGGAAATTACTTGGCTGGAGGAAGATTTGTGAAGTTTTGAGAATTCTTGAGGTAGAATTTTCATCGAACTTTCTTATATAGAAAATTTTATTGAAAGGTTTAAAGCTTCGAAGTCCATTTAATTTAAGCGGGAAAACATTGTTAAATTCCATTTCTATAACTGACTAGCAGAAAAAGAACTTTACCGCTGTCTGCTACTGGGGCACTCAATTCAACACAAACAATAACGCAGTCAACAGTGCCCTACCACTCAGATCCAAATATTGGTCCATTGTACTACCAGATAACAACCTCCTCTTCGTTATAGCTTTACTGATTTTCGTAGAAAAGCCAAAAGACGCTGCCATGAGAGCTAACCAGCTCTCACCATATCTGGTACCTCATTTGAGCAAAAGCATGACATTCACAGAGGAAGTGCTCCGCGGTCTCCTCATCTTCTCTACAAGATTCATAGAGTGTGGTATGACTATTCAATCGTTGATTGAAGCCCTCATTGCGGACCCTGGCTGACCAAGCGACGTCTCATGTCCTGAGATCCTGATGCCCCTCGTAAGTTCATTGGCGATACATTTCCAGTTATGCCGTGTGGGCGGGCAATTGGAGGATACCTCTCTCTACTTTTAAGAACTGTAGTTTTCTTACTATCGATGGCTTTACTGCTTTAAAAATAAAAATATTATGCGAATGGTACTATGTTTTGCCAATCTATCTTATTTGCAATAATTGGGAGCAAGATTTTTTCAATTTTGAAAACTTACTTAATAACATAAATGTTAATAACATAATGCTTATTGAGGATTTCAACGCGCGTATGGCAGACAAACAGATAGAAAATAACATGAATATTTTTGGTGACACTCAAAAGATAAGACTATAAAAGGAAACGGAAGGAAGCTTTTGGAATTATTCCAGAATTTTAGGTAATATATTCGTATTAAATGGGTCAATTGATGGTGATATTTTAGGAGAGCTAACTTTTATTGGAGGAACCGGTTCTTCTGTGGTGAATTACTGTGGTATCGGTGATAAATGGTTTGAAAGAGTAGTTGACCTCCATGTTGGTACACAAACTTTTTCCGATCATATGCCCATATCCGTAACACTTCAGAAGAGTTTTGGGCTTGCTAGTGAAATGAAGCTTTTACGAAGACTTTATTTGAGGGAGCATAAAAAAGAAAAGTACCACCACAAGCTTTGTCAGTTTATGGCGCAAACTGACATAAGCGAAGCAAATTCAAACCACGAAATTGATTTGAAACTGCTAAAACTAGCAAAACAGCGGAATGGAGATTTCTTCCGAAAAGCATACATGCAAGCTAATATTTCGTACAAGAATTTGTGCAAATCTAAAAAGAAAGAGTTTTTCACCACAGTTCTGGAAAATAGTGAAGGTTTTGAATGGTACCAAATTTAAAATTGGAAATAATTTAGATGCCAATATTTTAGCTGATCATTTCAAAAATCTTTTGAATCCAATATCGAATGACGAGCCAATACAATTCGCTGAAAACCTAGTATCTGTAGAAGATACAGAGCAGGATATTGACTTGGAAGACATTCGCTGTGTTTTTTGGACAAAGCAAAGGACAACAAAGCTCCAGGTGATGACAGAGTTCCTTATGAGTTTTTTAAAAATGCTCCCAACATTTTCCTGGGTCATTTATCAATGGTATTTTTAAAAATACTACACACAGCAGAAGTACCGCAAAGTTTTAAGAAATCAATAGTGTTTCCAATACATAAAAAAGGCGACACAAACAATGTAGAAAATTATAGGGGAATTTCATTTATGAATATTGTAGCTAAAATATTTGCAGGCGTATTACTGAAAAGACTTGAACGTTGGGTAGAAGAAAACAAATTACTCAGTGAACTTCAAGCAGGCTTTCGTGCAGGATACTCAACAGTGGATCACCATTTTTCTCTTCAAAATATTGTAGATCACTACCTAGAAAATAGGAAAACATTGTATGCAGTATTTATTGATCTTAAAGCGGCCTTTGACAGCATTGACCGACGAGCATTATTAATTCAATTGACATGTCTTCCAAAATTTTAAATTTATTAAAAAATATGTATGAAGAGACTGTATCGGCTGTATGGGACGGCGAACAAATGTCAGATTGGTTTGAAACAAAAAGTGGTGTTCGCCAAGGATGTTTGTTGTCCGCATTGTATATAAATGACATAGTTGACTTTTTACCAAATGGAATCCATATTGCAGGGCGAACAATAAGATGTCTTTTATACGCAAACGATATAATATGATTCGCAGATTCTTCCGAAAGCCTTCAATTAATGATAAACAAATTCAGTAGTTACTGCAAAACATGGAATTTGGTAATAAATACTTCAAAATCGAAAGTCATGATTTTCCGAACTGGGGGAGGTAGACACTGCCGAAATGAAAGATGGACTGTAAACAGGGAGCCTCTTGAAGTTGTGAAGGAATTTAATTATCTGGGTATGACACTAACACCTAATCTAAATCCAAGAAAACATCTGCAGATTAAGCTTGCAAAAGCAGTAACTGCAATAAATTCAACATGGAAAAATCTGTTTAAAAGTAGACTCGTTGCGCATAGCATCAAGTTTAAATTATTTGAAGCTGCTCTGAAATCTATAATGACATATGGTTCTCAAGTTTGTAGGTACGGACAATATGAGGAAGTAGAGAAACTTCAACGATTTTTCCTTAAAAAAACATTTGCTCTACCTCAGTCAACGCCGAACTACATCCTCCTTCTAGAAACTGGTCTTTCACCAACTTTTCTATACACTCTAAGAATGCACTTTCAATATGTCTTAAAAATACTAACATACCCTGACGATCGACTACCAAAGATACTTGCAAAGCATAACATACGCAAAAACATAAGCTGGTTCAGGAAATGGGAAGGGCTTACTCTGCTCTGTGGAACTCCACTGCCAAGCTTAGACACACAAGACGTTAATCTAAGAAATAAACTAATGAGCTTTCTAGAAGTTTTGGATATAAAAATAAGATCAGATCTTATTGAGGAAGCTAAAGGCTCATCACGGAGATCATTGTATCCAAAGCTCGAGTATAATTTAAACAGTGCGAATTATTTTACGGATGAAAATAGCTTGAATGAAATTTCCAATATTTTTCGAGTGAGGGGAGAACTGCTAGCTCTAAATTACAGACCATACCACAAAGACCGAAACACGTATTGTTCATTGTGCAATATGCAAGAACAAGAAACTTCGTTTCACTTTTTATCTATCTGCCCCATTTTGAAAGAACTTCGATCCGTATACTTTCAAAAGACAGTTTTAAGTGGAGAAGATTCTATAAGTATCTTAAATGGTGAAAATTGGAAAAACCTGGCTTATTATTGCATAGAAACACTCAAATACCGACAAGAGTTTATTAACGATTAATTGTGGATTTCAACCCAACCAGGTGCGTATTCGAAAACTAAATTTTTGTTATGCAAAATAAACTGTACTTTTGCATATTATTATATTTTCAAAATGTAAAAAAAGAAAAAAAAAAAAAGTTGTGAAATATTTTCAATAACATTTTATTCATGGAAAATTAAAACATTATTATTCTAAAGATAAAACAAAAAAACTCATATGTTTAAAACAAAATTGTATGAAAAAGTTAGCATCTGGCAGACGGTTTCAAACCAAGGCCAAAATTTATTTATATCAAGAAAATTGTACACTTTAATTATATGGAATTAAAAATAAATTTAACTAAACTAAACTAAACTTATGCCGTGATGGACTTTAACTCAAACGAGACTCAGCGAATTTAGTTGCATTCAGAAAGCTTTCCCAGTCTTGGATCACTTTCGAAGCAGTTAAAGGGTTGAGAAGGGCCTCAAGCACAGCAAACACAAATACTTATCCCCGTCCAGCCATTGATCGTAACGTAGCTTAACGCCATTTTGAATAACATACGCCTCCGCTTGGAAGACGGTTGCGTATGAGCCTAAAGAGGGACGTAGTCGTATGTCATCGTACTCAACAAAGACACCAGTGACAGATTCATCACCGGTTTTGGAACCATCTGTGAAAATTCGGGAACAATTCTTACCTGCCTCATATCCAGTTGACCTGGCCTGAACCGAAGGGAAGTTGACTGTATTTTTGACGCAGTTTGCGCCTTTAGATCATCTTGTCGGACGGCGTATCAATTAGAAGAGTTCCTCACCCCAGTGCGAATTGTGCCAGAGACCACATCTTTTTAAACGAGAAATGGTCTTGAGAGCACACCCCATGATGTAGGTATCAAGTGGAGAACGATTTAACAGTGCGTCGAGGACAGCATACGTAGTGTTGGGGAAGGCCAAAGTTCAGCCACAAACTAAAAATCGAAAACTAAATCAATTTATCTGTAGATTACAAGATCCTTAAGGCATTGAAGATAGCGCTCTAAAATACTTCGAGGTTCTTATTAGTTGCACATAACAATGAAAATTTTTAGATATTGATCAAGAAAAGTAGCTCTAAAGAGTTGAGATTTTTTTGGAATTTGGTTATATTTTTGAAAAACCCATCGAAATTAATTAAATCCTTTTAAGGCTTCATTTAGACAACAACTCACAAAAAAAAAAAAACATCGATAAGTTGCTCATAATCTTTTCTCGGACTTTTCCTACCTGAGAAATAAAAGTTTGCTAACAGTTTCCTCTTTCAAATTGCTACCTTCGATCAAGTAGAGACATAATAACGTTGTCTAACAAGAACGGTATTTTACAAACTCCGCGGACTTGAGATTGCACCTTATAAGCGATTGCAACTTTTCAAAAGTTCAATAGCAGTCAGGAAGCAGCTGGCACAAAGACAGTGTTCTCTTGTTTTGTTCTCTCTTCTTATAAAAGTTTGTAAGCTGTGTACCTACTACCAACCATCGTTGTAAGAAAAAAAAATTTAAAATGCCAACGACCAGAAAAAAGTCAAAGTATGCTTCGAAACTTTATTCCATCACTTTCAGATATTATTCTTTTTTCTTCTTCTATTTTCGCTTTACTCAGCTATCCTAAGGGCTTGTGGGTTCTAGAACAAGCACACCGACGGTCATTCTCCAAGAAAAGTTTGAAAAAGGAAGGCTATCGCTTGCATTCGATAATGTGAATTTTTCATGCGGCATAAATTTTAGTTTACCTATAAAATTCCTCAGGATAATATTCTACTTAAAGTTGCTATATGTTGGGAATTCTGCTTTTGTACTTTTTTTTCTCACGTCTACGTTCTTATCCTTGGCCACTGCCAGGGATGTTCAAGCTTTTCATTTTGTTTCTTTTTTTTTTTTGTTCGATTATATCAAATTTGCATTTTATCCCTTCTGCATCGTACATGTTGACCATAAATATTTACATAAGATAACAATCGCGAAGGGGTACACTTTTTGCAGTTAAGGCGTTTTCTTATTTGAGATACAAGTTATTTAATTTTTTTTACAAAATCTTTTAGACCGACGAGGGAGAAGGGTCTTTGATATTGAATAAGAGTTAGTACCTACTTTGTTCTCCACTGTGCTCAACGACAAAAACATTTTTTACCATAAGGAAGTTTCCATACCTTACCGTGTACCGAACTCTCCAACGAATGCACATTGCACATTGCACACCTTGGCTTACTCCCTGAAGCTTCGAAAGTTACTCGACAATCTCGCTCCTCCGGACATGTTTCGTATTTTTTAGAGGAGAAAATGGAGGGATGGGAGGGTGGAAAATCAAGAACCGAGCCCGTTAAGGCCACCAAGCAAACATAGTGGTAGAACCGCGGTCATTTCTAAAGATCTTGAAAAGATACATTTGCAGATTCAACTTAGACGATGAAGGGTTTCAACGCCGAAATTTCAGAGAAAGCTTGATATTAACTTAAAAAATGAATGCGCCAGCTGCATAATTCAGTCGGGATAAATTATGTTCAATGAATGGAAAACCTTACAATTGCACCAATTAAAGAGGAATACTTCTTCTTAACGTCAAATCTCTTGTCTTGTCTATGTGAACGTCTGAGAACCCAACACGTCAACTAATTCTTACAGCACACGGGAGATCTTGGGAAAACCTGCGTATGACAGTATAGACAGAAACAAAGCTGTACAGCGTTGTGTCTATAAAATACTTCATTTCGTTGAAAAAATTACCATGTGACTAAGTGAAAAAGTAATGACCTGATTTGGACAAAAAGACTAAACTGGCAATAGTATGCCTCTGCTATGTAAGCGCTTTTGCACTCGCACTCCTGCTTCTACCCTCATTTCTGCTTTCTTTTCGTTTATGTATTTTTCTTGTGGTGCGAGGAGATCAATTTTTACGACACCTGCAATTACAAGAACTGCTGACTGAGACACTGTGCGATACGCTACTGTCTGTGCCAGTTCCAGCTGATTCAGGTAATTTTCTTGTTTTAGTGCTTTTTGCTACCGTACAGTAGAATTGGGTGAATTGTCGACAGAAGAAGTGTCCGTTTGCTCGCAAATGGTTCACCTGCATTTGCCATTAGTCGGAATAGATACCGCTTTGACTTTGAGCGCGAGTTCTACAGCCGTTCACATCTGCGGTCTCAAAAGCTCAGTTTCGTTTCGAAATTCAAATCTGCGTTTACGTTTTGGAAATTTGTGTGATTTTGTTTATTGCTAAAAACACTACTTCAGTCTTCTCAGTAACCAAAGACAGCCCATGTCCCTCCATCCAGAAATTTGTCCCTCTCATAACTTAACTTCCATCCCCTTTTTTAGTTTTTAGTTTGTTTTTTTTTTTAGTGCTTCCATTGGTATACATTTCTCTAACCGTAAAAAATGTTTTTGTCGTTGTTTTGTAGCAGGATAACCTAAATTTTTTTTCAATCTTCTTCGCTGAATGGTGGTATATCTTGCTGCAGCAGCCAAGGGATAACAGTGTGTCCACAATGTGGCTCATTCCTTTTGGGCTACTTCTAAAAGTACTGGGCTTCAAACTTTCGCATAGCGATCTTGCTCTTCCGAATTCAGTTTCTAGCTCAGGTTGATGGCTCTTCATATTTACATTCCTGAGTCTAAAGGTTGAAATAACTCTTGAATAATGGAACAAAATTCAGATGCATGAAATAAGCGGTTCTTATTACGTAGCAATTGTGATGCCAGTGGCGAGATGGCTAGCCTATCTGCTAATAAGTGGGATGTTCGAGCTCCACACGAAAAAAAAATTTTTACCCGGGTATAACCTTTTGCTTGGAATTAGCAATTTCTCCGATAGCAAATCCAGGACATATGTAAATAGCGCTCGATAAACCGTTAGGAATCAGCGACGCACTATTTATTTTCATTTTTTATTGTCAAAAAAAAAAAAAAAAATTAAAAGCCTAAATCTAAGTGTACACGATTGGTAGGTCTGACAATCATAGTCAGATCTGCAAACGTCTGACAATGTGTGCAAATGAGCTGACAATGAGGGTGAAAATGGAATTTGTGTGTATACGGTTTGCAGAAATCCACAAATATCTGCAAGTTTATTGCCACCTATTTGGCTGACAATGTCGACAAACTGATTTGGGCAAAAAGCTGGCAATAGATTTGCATATATTTGTAGATTTCTGCAAAACGTGTACACACAAATTCATTTGTGGATCTGCAAATTCATTTTCAGTTCATTGTCACATCGCATCTGTCAAAATTTTTTTTGTAATCCTTGCCAAATTTGTCTGCCAATGAATAATTTTTAAAATGTTCTTCAAACTGGGTCTGCAAATTTATTTATTGCCAGACATTTGCAGAAACGTCAGAAAATGAACAAAATTTGTGTACACACAATTGCCACATCTGCAAATTAATTTGTCTTCAAAATGATTGATGAACCAATTTTTCTGCAAATTAATTTGGGGTGTACTGTCAGCCATTCGAGACAAATTTTTCACTGACAGATCTGGCAATATTTGCAGATCGGGTAAATGTGTACACTTAACTTAAGTGTGGTACCCGTATCGTGATGGTTAGCGGGTCTGCCTGTTAGCCGGGAGGTTCGAATCTTAACAGAAGCAGAGTGGGCAAGTTTTCTGATAGCAATTTCATCCCATGAAAAGAGATTTCGCGTCTAGCGTTTCGGAATCAGCGAAAAATTTAGGGTTCTTCCGCACTCCAGATGTTTCTTTTGTCCCACCGGTGATTAATCATTTAGATGACGTAGATTAGCCGACCATCCACTGTCACGACTTGATTCTTAGGAAAAACCATTTATGTATGCAGGATTGCATCATCCTTCTATCTAAGAATTTTTCTAACCCAAGCTATTGTTACGTGCGCTTAGTTCGCAAAATAAAACTTCACTTTTTAATTTATTTCTACCACTTTATTCAGTATCTATCTTTATTCGAACTCAACTCGACTATTGGACTATCACTGGTTAACAACATTTCACTCTTAACTTTATCACTCTATAATCAAAACTGCCCTCTGGTTGCCTCGGGCGGGCTATTTATATCGAATGACATTTCATCTAGAACTCTCCAGTAGCTTCCACATGGTCTGCAACTCTCCACTGTTTTGGCTGTCAAACATTTTCTCTCCTAGAATTTCTACACTTACACTAGTGCTCCCAGATGTGTTTTTCGGTTGAACGTTTTCGATTAGGAAATTGGTATTAAATGTTGGGTTCACGTTACACTGCCCCATCCTTAAGATTGTTCGTCCCGAATAATTCCATCTGCAGCCTCGCCACTATATCGATGCAGCCGGTCACAATGAACTACTTTTAACTTGCCTCTTAGTCCTCTTTGGATGCGGTAAACCACGTCGTTAATCCTCGTGACAACAGTATAAGGACCTTCCCAGTTTTGCTGAAGTTTCGGTGACAATCCCTTTTGACGATGAGGATTATAAAGCCACACACGATCTCCTGCTTGGAATCCTGACGTTGTCGCTTTTGTGTCGTACCGTGTCTTCATCCGATCGCTGTAGGTTTTCATCCGTTCCCTTGTTCTTTTATGGATGTCAGCGAGTCTCTCCTTGAGGTCGTCCACATACTCGTTTGTGTCCTGTGGCTCCTCTGTGGGGCATCCAAATTTAAGTTCGCTGGGCAGCCGCATGGTTTTCCCGAACAGGATGTCAGATGGTGTTTGCCCTGTCGAGCTATGTACTGCACTTCTATAGGCCATCAGGAATAGCGGTACGTGCCTATCCCAGTCTCTTTGGTAGTCGCCTACGACCTTGGTGAGGTGTTCTTTCAAGGTCCGGTTGAATCTTTCAACCATCCCATCAGATTGTGGATGAAGCGGTGTGGTTCTCGTCTTCTTAATGCCAAGTAGTCCACACAATCCTTGGAAGATGTTTGACTCAAAGTTCCTCCCTTGGTCGGAATGGAGTTCCATAGGCACGCCAAACCTACTCACCCAGTTGAACACAATCTGGTCGACCACCGTTTTGGCTTCTTGATTTGGGATGGCATACGCCTCAGGCCACTTGCTAAAATAGTCCATTACAACCAGAATGTACTTGTTTCCAGCATTGGTTTCTGGAAAAGGCCCAGCCACATCTACTGCAATCCTCTCAAAAGGCGATCCAACGTTGTACTGATGCTTCTTACCTTGAATCTTCCTACCAGGTCCTTTGGTTGCAGCACACTTGTCACATGTTCGGCACCACTTCTCCACGTCATCTCTAGCGTGTAACCAGTAGAACCGATGTCGCACCTTCTCCAGTGTTTTGTTGACTCCCAGGTGGCCTCCAGAAGGTCCGTCGTGCATCTCCCGAAGAACTTCACTGACTTTCGATTGCGGTACGATCAGCTGCATCACATATGACTTACCGTCAGCGGATTCCCATCTTCGCCTGAGGACACCTTCTTGCACATATAGTGAGTCCCACTGTGCCCAATAGGCTTTGAGAACTGGACTCCTGTCAGAAATGTCTCCCCATTCAGGTTTCTCTTCATTTTCTTTCCATGCGAGAATGGGTTCGATATCTGGATCCTCCTGTTGAGCAGTCCTCACTTCCTCATTGCTCCATCCGCTTATTGGGTCAGCTCTTAGTCGCTGAGCGGTAATATTTTCTTTGTCTTCTTGCCGCCTACAATGCTTACAATCCACTTTGCAAGGTCTTCGGGATAATGCGTCAGCGTTTGAGTGCAACTTTCCTCTGCGGTGTTGAATCTGGTAATCATAAGTCTGCAGTCTTTCTATCCACCTTGCGACTTGACCTTCTGGATTTCTGAAGTTCAACTGCCAGTTCAGAGCACCATGGTCTGTCCGCAGAAGGAATTTCTGTCCATAGATGTACTTATGGAAGTGCTTTGTTGCCAAGATCAGAGCTAGCAGTTCCCTTCTGGTCACGCAGTAGTTTCTTTCGGGTTTCGAGAGGACCTTGCTGTAGTATGCCACCACTTTCTCTTCGCCATCATGCACTTGGGATAGTACCGCCCCGATTCCAACGTTGCTTGCATCTGCGTCGATGATGAATGTTTTGCCAGGTGTTGGATGTGCCAGCACTGGAGCGTTACAGAGGCGGTATTTGAGTTCCTGAAAAGATTTTTCACACTCACCTGACCATTTGAACTGCTTCCCTTTTTCGGTGAGCTGATGCAAACTCTTTGCAACTCCAGCAAAGTTCTTAACGAAACGTCGGTAATATGTGGCAAGACCAAGAAAGCTTCGGAGTTTGATGTTTGTCCTGTGGTGTTGGCCAATTTTTGACGGAGTCAACTTTTTCAGGATCAGTCTTCACTCCTTGGGAAGAGATGATGTGTCCCAAATACTTAACTTCGGTTTTGAAAAGTGCACATTTTTCCGGATTCAGTTTAAGGTTAGCCTCTCGAAGTCTCTGAAACACGGCTTTTAGATTCTTGCAATGTTGGTCAAATGTTTTCCCGTAAACAATGACATCGTCCAAGTAGACAAGGCACGCTTTCCACGTCAGTCCTTGAAGAACGCACTCGATCAAACGCTCGAATGTTGCCGGAGCGTTGCATAGCCCAAACGGCATAACTTTAAACTGCCAGAGCCCATTACCTGTAGAAAACGCCGTCTTTTCCCGATCATCAGGGTGGATGTCAACTTGCCAATATCTACTCTTCAAGTCCAGCGTCGAAAACCACTGGGCTCCCTCCATAGCATCCAGGGTATCACTGATTCTCGGCAGGGGATAGCTGTCCTTTTTAGTCACATCATTCAGCCTTCGGTAGTCCACACAAAAACGAGTGCTTCCGTCTTTCTTTTTCACTAGCACCACTGGTGAAGCCCAAGGACTTTTGGAATTTTCAATAAGCCCGTCCTTCTTCATTGCTGTTATCATTTCCTCAGCCTCACCTTGTTTGGCCAGTGGAAGGCGTCTTGCTGGTTGACGAATCGGTCTTGAATCTCCTGTGTTGATGCGATGCTGCACCAACTGTGTCCTACCATATTGTCCCTTTTGCGATGCGAAGATGTCAGTGTACTCTTGTAGGAGATTTTCAGCCATCCTTGTTTGTTGGTGATCAAGGTTGGATGAATACAGTATTTTAGCTCTGATGGTTTTGAGCTCCTCCGGAGTTATAGTTTTTCTCGGGGCTTCGTCTGTGATCTTCGTAATTGCTGCAACCGATTCGCAACGTCCAACGACTTCTCC
Source organism: Melanostoma scalare (assembly GCA_949752695.1). Taxonomy (NCBI): domain Eukaryota; kingdom Metazoa; phylum Arthropoda; class Insecta; order Diptera; family Syrphidae; genus Melanostoma; species Melanostoma scalare. Next base: position 53,883,721 of record OX456985.1, read on the forward strand.
TTTCTTCAACCTTACATCGTACGGTCTGGTGTTTAGTAATCGTACGGGGACCATTTTGTTTTTCGGTGCTACTAGTGTTTTCCCAATAATGACGCTTTGGGAGGAACACTCTGGGTCTGGTTCCACCATTAGGTATCGAAGGCTTCCAAACTCACCTTCCAGTTTTGTCCAGACGAACACTTCAGAAGAAGGAGGCAGAATCAGATCTTCCATGATGACAGTCCTCAGTGTCGACGTACTTTCGTTCGAATAGGTCATTGGAAGTTCCTTATTTTGGTACTTCAAAACCTGATTACCGATGTCCAAAATAACTCCGTGCTGTTTCATAAAGTCGATTCCAATGATGCACTCGTCACATATATCTGCCACCAGGAATTGATGAGTAAACACTAGATCGGCCAGTCGGATCTTAAGACACACTTCTCCATATACTCTTGCTGCTTCTCCCGTTGCGGTTCTTAGACGGTAGCTATTGGTGTTATGAAGCCACGTCGTCTTTACCAGGTCTCGACGTACTATGGAAGCTGTGGCACCGGTGTCGATGGTAGCCACATGTTTGTTCCCGTTAATAGTAGTTTCCACAGTCAGACTTTTGTTGTCTCGTTTGGTCTGAGAGACCTGGATGGTGGTTCTGGGGCCATCGATACAAGAAACCAGCCTCTGCCTCGGCTGATACGTAACGCTGGTGTTGTTGTTACCTTGTTCTGGGTTGGATCTCTTGCTTCCACAATGTTGACAACCGGCTTTATTTGGTGGTAGTCGGCATTGACGCTGTAAGTGCCCGGTCTTGTTGCAGTTCCAACATCTTGCTAGTCCGATCCGCTGGTTCTTTTGTATTTCAGCTCTTTGGCACGAGCACTCTTCGACTATGGCTTCTCTAAGTCGATGTACTCCATGAGAAGCTTGTTCGGCTGCTTCAATTGTCAATGCGAATGCTAAAGTTTCGGAAAGAGTACGTGTTCTAGCAGTTCGCACAGACCTCTGAAGATTTATATCCGAAATGGCACGGACGAAGGACTCAACAGCAAGCTGGTTGATGATTTCTTCTCCAGCATCCGGGTATGCCAGGTGAACCAGTCTTTCGACGTCTGCTTGGAGCTGCTGTAGACTTTCACCCCTTTTCTGGACTCTGTTATTGAGTTGGACTCGGAAGACTTCTTTCAAGTGGCTATCTCCAAAGCGTTTATCTATAGCTGCCACGAGAGAACAGAAATCGCCGCTCGTTCCAGCTGGAACTGTTTGAAGTAATTCAGCTGCTGGTCCTCTAAGAGCAAGAGTCAGTGCAATGTACTTGTCTTCGTCATCCCAGCCATTTGTTGTCGCGGCTGCCTCAAATTGTCTCTTGTAGACTGGCCAAGAAGACTGCCCATCAAATGTTGGGGGTTTCATCTCCTTTTTCCTTGCAAACTCTCCAGCAGATTCTCGAATTTTTATTTTCCGTATTTGGTCTAATTCCTTGGACAGAACAGAGAACTGGTTATCGCATCGGCTTTCCAAACGATTCTCTACAACAGAAAGCTGTTTTTCCACACCTTCAACTCGTTCGTCAAGGGCACATACATTTTTCTCAATGTTACCCAATTTTCCTTCTAGAATGTTTTTCTGACCTTCTAAAACATTCTGTTGCGCCTCAAGTCTTTCGAGAATATTCTGTTGTTCCTTCTTTTGTTCGCTTCGTTGTGCTTCAAGTTGTTCGAGAACATTCTGCTGTTCCTTCTTTTGCTCGTTTCTTTGTGCTTCAAGTTCTTCGAGAACATTCTGCTGTTCTTTCTTTTGCTCGTTTCGTTGTGTTTCAAGTTGTTCGAGAACATTCAGCTGTTCCTTCTTTTGATCGTTTCGTTGCTCTTCCAGACGTCCGAGAATATTCTGCTGTTGCTCTTCAATCAGCTTCTTTTGTTGTTCTAATAAAAGCTTCATCATACTAGAAAAATCTACACTTTCACTTTCTTCCTCTTTTTCCACTTCTGTTTCAAAAACAAAAGTGCTTACGTCTTCCCCTTCCTGTTCCAAATAGTTGCGCAAGCGCAGGACGAGCTCATTCTTCGATCCCGCTCTAGAAAGATTTCGCTTACCTAACTCACTTTTAAGCTCAGTGCAGTTGAGCTCTTCCAACAACTTACCCATTTTCACTGTATTTAACTTTTTTTTTTTTTACTTAACTAGTTTTTTTTTTTTCTTTTTTTTTTTTTATCAAATAAGTTTTATTTACACTTCTGACACCAATGTTACGTGCGCTTAGTTCGCAAAATAAAACTTCACTTTTTAATTTATTTCTACCACTTTATTCAGTATCTATCTTTATTCGAACTCAACTCGACTATTGGACTATCACTGGTTAACAACATTTCACTCTTAACTTTATCACTCTATAATCAAAACTGCCCTCTGGTTACTTTCATCTAGAACTCTCCAGTTGCTTCCACATGGTCTGCAACTCTCCACTGTTTTGGCTGTCAAACATTTTCTCTCCTAGAATTTCTACACTTACACTAGTGCTCCCAGATGTGTTTTTCGGTTGAACGTTTTCGATTAGGAAATTGGTATTAAATGTTGGGTTCACGTTACACTATTAACGTATACCTAGCGCAAGATTATAAATAATTCACTCACTCAAAATTTAATGTATTTTTGCGTGTTAAGTTCAAGGAAATTACTTCTCTGAAGACACCTGCGCTCTATAAATTTGTTTCTTTTTCAATCTCCTGTTCGTGTAGAAATGTAAATTTGTTAAACCCAAAAATTGCATGATCTCAACTCGAGTATATTTGCACATAAATTTCATGAAAACATAATTAGAGTGTAGTTTAAAAATTGGTGTGACTCCATTTCCGAGGTATGAAACGAACTGTAGTGGCACCTGTGTAGTGACTGTGTGTAAGAAAATTCCTTTTAACGCATTCACGTAATGGTCATTTCCATAATTCATCTTCCTTGCAAGCCACCGGAGATAAGCTTCTTATACATTTGCTTGCTTCACATTTTTTCTCATTTCCCTGACTGGCATCCGTTCTTTAGATACTACGTGTTTAACGTTTGCCATAGCCACTTTCCAGCTACAATAGAAGCAGAAAAAAAGATGAACACCCACCTACCTATAATAACAAAATATAGGTATAAACAGAAAGAATCCGACCTGACTAAATATCTCCCAAGTGTTAAGCATCCTCTGCAATAAAATTGAATTAAATGGACTCTTGGATGCAATTAGACTAAAAGGTATGCTCGTTTTAAGAAAATTTATTACAACCCCTAAATGTTTGCAACGATTTACTTACCCTTTCAAGTTGAACATACTCTATTCAGCAACTACCACGTTCTACTTTTCTGCTATGTCCTCCTCTCATACTCCTCCTCCTTCATCTTCTTCTTCTTCTTCTTTCAGCCGATGAAAATACCACAAAAAAAAAGAATAACTAAATAAAAACTCATAGAAACACTCTTATGGAGGAATTTAAATACAGCTCACCCTCTTGACTACGAATGGAATTCTTTCTCTCATAGATGTTCCATGTAAATCAACATTTTTACTTGATTCCTATTCCTTTTTTGTTTTTTTGTAAGGTGCGTGTGTTTTCAACTTCAATACCGACAATATCTTACAAACTTCCAACACTCAAAGCCGATTCTCATATAGGCGGTATTTTTCCACTTAAAAACAATGAACAGCAATAAAACCAGCGATAAATCTCTTCTGTTTCCTGTTTCCGCTTTTCACCACCACGCTACTTTTGCTTGGCATAGCGTATTTGTGGCTCTGTGTAAGGAAACGGAGTTTAAAAGTCAAAGTGATTGGAAACAGTTAATGAATGGATACGACAGAAGCACAAGAGTCTTTTGTTGGGAAAAAGCCCAGCACGTTCCTATGTTGTAGGTAACCCTACATGTACACATCGTATTAGTGTCAGTGTGTAATCCTTCTTGAGCTGGGATAACATTTTCTTTTGTTATTAGTTATGATCCTGTACGTGAAACTTTTCCAAGTTTAACAGTTCATAAAATTAAAATTCAATGCTGGTCAACAGTGATTTTTAAAGAAAAGCGGTTAGACTGCGGAAGAGCGAAGAGATGTTTAGAGAGAAATGAATTAAATTTGAAAGCAACTTTCTAAACAGGATAATTCATCGACGAGTTTTTTTCTGAGGACCTGTTTTGAGCGTCCTGTTTAACGAAATAAAAATTTCTTGAACTTCATTTCGGGTTTTGAAGCAGGTACCAAATTTCAGCATCACTGATCGAGTCAGTCAGGGACCATTTTGGGAAGACGACATACGTGATAGTAACATCGAATATGCACTGATATTTATTTCGAGTCTCTATCTATTCACAGATGTCGTTGATGTTCCTTAAGTTTAATTTCATTCTTTTTTGTTAGAAAAGTTTAATCCTTTGAGAATTTCATAAAATTCAGGTCGTGCTTTTAAAAGAAATTTAGTTAAGTGATACCTTAACGGCTGCGTCTGTTTTCCAGTGCATGTGTACATGGAGAACGAAACTGATCTGTTTGAACGGATACCTATCTACCTCTTCTCCGATTTCGTTCAACTTTGTGTTATTAACAAGTTATCTTCGACTGGGGTTAAGTAGATAATGCACTTTCCCAAAAGGTATAGGAAAATGAAGTCATGCGTCAAATGAAATTACGTTCGATTATTGATCAGAGAACGCCAAATTGTGTTATTAGATTGCTCGATAGCTTGACCTGTAATACCAAACTCACATAATTCCTTCACTGGTTACTTGATAACGCTGGCTGTAATTCAGCCCCAGATTTTGTCACGTCAACAAGTTGACACAATCTTTACTGATTTTGTTAAAGCCTTCGATCGTGTTCAACATTCAGTTCTAGTTAGCAAGCTAGAGCGCTTCGGTTTTCATTCAAATATTTTGAAATGGATTCGCAGCTATTTAGAAAATCGTATACAATACGTATAGATTGGTTTTCTATATCTACGACTGTGTGTAACTACTCTGGTGGTCCTCAAGGCAGCCATCTTGGTCCTCTATTATTCTTAGTCATCTATAATCTTTTATTAAAAGCTCTAATTTTCTTTTATTTGCAGACGATCTAAAATTATTTAAATGCATTGCTTCCGTATCGGATGCTTATGGCCTACAAGAAGATATTAATAATATCATACATTGGTGCAATCTTAATGGTCTGCAAATGAATATAAGCAAATGCTCAGTACTTACATTTTGCAGAATTCTCTCGACGATAAATTTTCAGTATTCGATCCAAAATGAAATTCTAGCAAGAGTTTAAAGTCATAAGGATCTTGGGGTAGTCTTTGACCACAAGCTAAATTTTGCCAATTTATGAAGCTAGATGCACCTTATTAGACAAAAGGCGAATATATTACGCGGTCTTATTTGCGCAGGATGTTTTAACTGGACACATTGATTGTCCACACCTGTTTTCTTTGTTTTATGTTTATGCTCCGTCTCGTACTTTGCGTCCAAGAGACCAGGATTTCTTTTAAGTTCCTAGATATTACACCAACTATGGATTAAGCGCACCTATATCTTCTTACTTACTTAGGTGGGCATTACAGTTCGGGGTGAACCTGGGCCTCAACCAACATCCTTCTATAACGATTTCGATCTCGGGCGAGCTCTCTCCAGTTTCGCACTCCAAGTCGGTTGAGGTCTTCATCCACTTGATTGCGCCACCTAAGACAAGGTCTTCCCCTTCCGCGATTTCCCTGCAATGTGCTTTCGAAAACCCGACGAGCCGGAGCGTTTGGGTCGGTCCATCTGCTCTACATGGCCCAACCATCGTAGCCTCGCGATGCGTACTCTTCTGGCTATGCCCATGTCGCGGTACAGCTCATACAGCTCGTTGTTGTATCTTCTTCTCCACAGATTGTCTTCGCATACGGGACCAAAGATCATTCGGAGAATTTTTCTTTCGAAACGACCAAGAGTTTCCTCATCCGCTTTCGATAAGGTCCATGCTTCCGCGCCGTACAGCAGGACTGGGATGATTAAGGTCTTATACAAGGTCACCTTGGTTTTTCTAAAGAGGGTTTTGTTTCTCAATTGCCTTCTTAACCCAAAGAAGCAACGGTTGGCAAGAGTTATTCTCCGTTTGATCTCCGCACTGATGTTGTTTTCCGTGTCTACAGCGGATCCTAGGTAGACGAAGTACTACCTCGAAGTTATGTCTGTCTATTGTGACGTTTTGTCCAATTCGTCGATGTTCTGTGTCCTTGTTTGATGACAGCATATACTTCGTTTTGCCCTCATTAACCATCAAACCCATTTTTGCCGCTTCTGTTTCAATACTCGCAAAAGCACCTATGATATCACGCTTTTTTCTTCCCATTACGTCAATATCGTCTGCATAGGCGAGTAATTGTACAGACTTTTGAAAGATTGTTCCTTCGGTGTTGACGTTTGAGTTTCTTACAATCTGTTCAAGTATGATGTTGAAGAAATCGCATGACAGTTTGTCGCCTTGCCTAAAGCCTTTTTCGACATCAAAGGTCTCGGTGAGTTCTTTTCCGACCTTGACGGAGCAGCGTGAATTCTCCAAAGTCATCCTGCATAGTCGTACGAGTTTTGCAGGGATGCCGAGACTAGACATGGCTCTGTACAGCTCGTCTCTGTAAATACTGTCATACGCGGCCTTAAAATCGATAAAGAGGTGGTGAATATCGATATTATGTTCTCGGGTTTTTTCCAAGATCTGCCGTAATGTGAAAATTTGGTCTATTGTGGACTTCTCTGGTCTAAAACCACATTGATAAGGACCTATCAAGTTGTTGACGTGGGGTTTCAGACGTTCACATATTACAGCAGACAAGATCTTATAAGCGACGTTAAGGAGACTTATCCCTCTGTAATTGGCGCAATTGTGAGGGTCTCCTTTCTTTAGGATCGGGCATACGATACTGAGGTTCCATTCATCGGGCATGCTTTCTTTCGACCATATCATGCAGATCAGCTGGTGCATGCTTCTTTCCAACTGGTCTCCAGCTGCCTTCAAAAGTTCGGCATCAAGGCCATCTGCACCTGCAGTCTTATTTGATTTAAGTTTGCATATGGCAAGCTTAACCTCTTCTAGGTCGGGAGGACGGCATTCTTGATCATCGTCCAAGCTGAATGGGGCAATCTGCCTGAATGCGGAATTTGTGTCTTCATCGCCGTTAAGCAGTCTGCAGAAATGATCTTTCCAAATCCTCAGTAGCGACTGTGACTCTACAATTATGTTTCCCTGCTGGTCTTTACAGGCTTGAGTTCGGGGTTTGCCACCCTGGCAGGATCTTTTTACCTTTTGGTAAAACTTCCGAATCTCGTTCCTGTCATGGCACCTCTCTATTTCCTCAAACGAGCGCTTCTCATGCTGCTTCTTTTCTTTTTGAGAAGTCGGTGTTCTTCCCTTCTTCTCTCCTTGTAAATCTCGTTATACTGATCGTAAGCAGCCCTTGTTCGTGTTTGCATAAGCATTTGTCGTGCTCTTTGTTTGGCTGCATTTGCCTGCCTGCATTCTTCATCGAACCATGGGTTTCGTTTTGGTGGCCGAGTGAAACCCAGAACCTCAGAGGCAGCGGTTCTGATGGCTTCTTGGCATTGCTGCCACTGGTCTTCAATGTTTAATGCTGGCGGCATGGGATTCAAGGATAATTGAAGGGACACTCGATTGGAAAAGGCATTGACAATCTCTTGCGATTGTAGCTTTCCGACTCCATATCTCTTCACAGCGTTAGTTCGCGCTGGTCGTGAACAAGATATCCTCATTCGTACCTTGGCTACAACAAGGTAGTGGTCCGAGTCAAAGCTGGCCCCTCGGAAAGTTCGGACATCTAGAACACTGGAAGAGTGCCTTGCGTCGATCGCAACATGGTCAATTTGGTTGACGGTTAATTGATCTGGGGATCGCCAAGTACCTTTATGAATTTTGAGATGCGGGAAGCGCGTACTACTTACAACAAGATTCAGCCCCGCAGCAAAATCGATTAGCCTCAGTCCGTTTTCGGAGGTTTTGTGGTGGAGGCTATGCTCACCGATTGTATTTCCAAAGATGTCCTCCTTCCCTAGTTTTGCGTTAAAATCGCCAAGAAAGATTTTCACGTCGTGTCTAGGGCACTGCTCATATGTTTCTTCGAGGAGCTCGTAGAAACAGTCTATGGAATTGTCGTCTTTCTCTTCTGTGGGGGCGTGGGCGCATATAAGGCTAATGTTGGCGAATTTAGCCCTGATGCGGATGGTCATTATACGCTCATTGACTGGATTTTGGCTAATCACCTTATCCCTGAGTCTTCCTCTAACGACAAATCCGCACCCAAATAAGCGTTGTTTCTTTTGTCTGTAGCAGTCGCCATAATATATGTCACAGTTTCTCATCTTCTTTATGCCCGGTCCACTCCATCGCACTTCTTGGATGGCGGTTATGTCTGCTTTGCAGCAGTCCAGGGCGTCCGCTAATTCTCCAGCTGCACCTAGTCCGTAAAGAGACCTTACGTTCCACGTGCAGATCCGGAGGTCATTGTCCTTTTTTCGTTTGCTTGGGTCGTCAAATTTGAAATCATTATCGTTATCCGAGGCTGTTAGTTGTTTCGGAACTGTCCTTTTTTAACGTGGTTGGGTAGTTAACCCTACGCACAACCCCCAACCTGGAGGGCCAGGTCCTTTTTGGATCCCTTCGGACACAAAGGGCTGGAATATCCAGTGTCAGTACCCTGCTGCAGGGGTGTGAGTGCTGCCGTTGGCTCACCAGGAGCTCATCCGACACCATCTCTACTTCAATACCCTGTCCTAGTATTGAAAGACCCCTAAAGACCTTTAAACCAAATATGTTGGAGTAGCTCCTTCAGGGTTTTCTGCTTTTATGGCTGCTGAAGTCCACCGTTGATTCTGTCCTTCGAATTCATCCGCTGGAACATTTACACGAAAGCTCTCGTAGACCACTGAGATTCGTGCAGTCAGTCATAGTTCGCAGAGCAATTATAGTGTTGGCCGATCACAATTCTTTTGTTCCGGATTCCCTTGTCAACACTCGCACTTACTAGTTTAGCAGGTCAGCTCTGGACGGAGCATCCCAGGTCCCAGTGGATACCGCTTGGAGGTATAGTAAGCACAATTGACGTGTACTATAAGTTACAGCATCTGGGCGCCGCCAAGTTGACACCAATCAGAGCCTACCCGAATAGTACAACGCCCATCCACCACCTATATCTTCTGCATGTATTTTTTATAATCGTTATGATAATTTTATTTACTTTAACATGAACAGATTATATTTCAAAAATTTTATAATGTTTTTGATGTAAGCAAATATGTACATATATAATCTAAATAATTTATACTTAATGTTATTGTATTATATTTTACTTTTGAAAATTAAGTCTATGAAAGATAATGTTCTTGTTAGACGTAAATAAATAAAAAAAGAAAGTGGTGCCAAAAATTGCGCGATGAAGGCCCATAAAAAGAGGTAGAGTCTTCTTTTCTTTGAGATGTTAGGTCAAAATCATATCACCTTATTTTGATCAAAGATAGACAAGACTTTTCAACAAGCAAAAGGAAAAATATGCTAACCTCTGATATGAGCTAGATATGGGTTACTCCAGCTATAGCAATGAACGAATGATCAAATGATATCAACGCTTACACTCGTGTCATTTTTATATTATAAGTTTTGATCAGGCATTTTAATTATGAATGTAGCGTACTACACGAATGCAAGATATCTCTGATTGCTGTCGGAAGACTAAATTATGCGAGCCTTGTCTCGATTCCAGGCCATCACGGCATAGCTGGAAACGACATCGCCATCAGATTTGCTATATATTAGACAACTTTTTCAGGCCCTAACTCTGCTCTTGGCCTACGAGAGAACTCAGTTAGGGCCTTAATCAACGATTGTGTTTGTCTAGAGCACAACAGCTAGATAGCATACCTTCTTCCAACTTTGGAGATGAGTGATTTGGAGATAATGAGGGCAAAACGAAGTATATGCTCTCATTAAACAAGGAGGCAGAACATCAACGAATTGGACAAAAAATTACAATAGACAGACATAATTTCGAACTAGTACAGTATTTCCTCTACCTTGTTTGACAACAAGACGAAAACAACGAAAACTTCTAATTGAAAGTTAATAAAAACGCACAATTTAACATATAATGGAAGGTCTTTATTTAAAATATATGCACATCTTGCTTCGACTGTGCTGCTCGAGCTCTCATAGTGGACTGCGCACTGTGCACCGCTCAAAAGTTCTTAGTGGACTGTGCACCGCTCTGCTGATGTTAGTGGACTGTGTTCTTGTCAATGCTCATCTCGCCATATATAGGTTGTTGCTGCTGCACTAGCCTGCTTACCCTTATCGATATTGAGCACCGCTACTTCACATATTTGGCACAGTAAATCTGCAATTGGGTTTTTTTCCATTGCGACCCTTCGGTCGCAACCACCGTTGTCTGGTACGTCTGCCACGTACGATCGCGATGAATATTTGCTATTTCTCGGTCGGAACCACCGTTATCTGGCACACGATAACACAGTGACTCTTAACCGAAAAGCTTCTTCTTTGGTTGCCTGCACCGAATCATGTTGATTCTATTTCTCGGTCGCAACCACCGCTATTTGCACATTGTTTGTTGTCTTGTAGGACATCTGTGTTGTGGGAACAATTCTTCTTCTTGCTGTAATTAGCGACCGTGAGGTCACTATGGAAAGGGGTGTGGCCTATGCACGTGCCACATGATGATTTCGCTTTCTCTAACATTCCTCCCCCCAAATTGAAGGCTCGTCTTCAATTTCGCCTGTTGGCTCTTCCAGAGGTAGAACGCATAACTTCTGTATTGCTCGCACCAAGGTTTTATGCTCCAAGCACTGAAAAGCTGCCAACAATGCAGCGCTCTTTAGGTTGCTCACAAGCTCTAGGTGTATGGGCTTCCTCACCATGCACACAAACACTGCAATGTAGCCCTTCTCTATTATCTTTGATCGCCCTGATCTCCTTTTTATTTGCACCGGTCCAGCATAGTCTACTCCGCTATGCTTGAACGCTCTCGTGGGCTGGACACGTTCTTTGGGAAGACTGCCCATCAGCTGTTCGGACGTTGTTTTGCTCTGCCGAAAACATGTTATGCACCTTGAGATGTGGGTCTTCACTGCTCGCCGCAGGGAAGGGATCCAAAACCTTTGCCTTATGTACTGCATGCACAGCTGTACGCCTCCGTGTAGTGTCCTCAGATGCGCTTCTCTAAAAAACAGATTGAGTGAAAGTATGCTGCTCAAACTTACCAATGAAGATTTCTCCAGGAGTTGTTTGACTTCCATTTGATACGCACAAAGTTGTTCTATCCTTGCCCATTAGGATAATGCTCGATCTCGCTCTTCCAGTGACACTGGCCCGGTCAGGATTGTTTGACGGTTCTTCCTACACGCTCTCGTAAACATCGCCGCTCACCTGCCGCATCAGTTTGCACAAAAGCACGGCTCCACATAGCTCAAGTGGGTACTGAGATGGTTTTGACTGGTGCCACTCTGGACTTCGAAGCTATAATTCTGCACGTTGTTTTCCCAGTGATTGAAGTCGCACGTATGTAAACAACTGCGGCGTAAGCTCTAATTGAAGCATCTGCAAATACATGGAGCTCCAGTTTGTGTTGCTCCGTGCTTTTCAGCCACCTCGGAACCCTTATCGCCTCCACGTGTGTCAGTTGCTCGCGGTATTTTTTCCATACAGGTAAGATGGATGTGGGTATTTGCTCATCCCACTCAACTCCGCACCGCCATAGGTCCTGTATTAGGATTTTTGCACTAATTATTACTGGTGCCAGGTAGCCATTTGGGTCGTACAACCTCGCGATGGCACTGACAACTGCTCTTTTGGTGGTAGACACACTGCCATCGCTCGTTCGCAACTTAAACGAGATTTCATCTCTTTCGCAGTCCCATACGAGACCCAACATTGAAGCACTATGATCTTCTGGAAATGTTAGCGCTTTTTCGCTCGACCAGGTGTTCGTCAGTCTTGATAGTACGCAATGACCTGAAGACATAAATTTGCTCAGCTTGAAACCGCCTACTCTTAGAGAAGACTTTATTTGTTGGCACTTCACTTTCGCCTCCTCTTCGTTATCTGCACCAGTCAACATTTTGTCCATGTAAAAATTGTTCATGATGGCCTCACATGCCAATGGATACTCTTCCTTGTGGTCCATCGCGCACTGATGCATTGCTCGCACTGCATTGAGCCCGCTGGACGCCATGCCATACGTGACCACTGTAGACAGTATTCTCTCATGCGCTCGCTAGAATTCCCTCTCCAAAAGATACGTTGGAGATCCCACTGCTCTGGATTCACCTTCACTTGGCGGAACATTTTTTCGACGTCTGCCGAAACTGCAACCTAGAAGCACCGGAAACGCGTAATTATTGCAGACAGATCGTCTTGTAATTTGCCTCCGGTAAACTGCACATCGTTTAGGGACATCCCACTCACGCTCTTGCACGATGCGTCGAAGACGACCCGAAATTTCTTGGTGACGCAATGGTGTGGAATGTGGTATGCTGGCTCGCTCGTACTTGGTTCAGATACTTGCTTCATGTGTCCGAGAGCCTCGTATTCCCGCATGAATTCAACGTATTGTGCTCTTAGCTCTGGCTCTGCACTTAACCGCTTTTCGGTTTGTAGGAACCTCTTCATGGCCACCGCTCTGGTCGAACCCAACTTTTCCGCTCCAGTGCCTCGCACGTCGAACACGCACCGACGTTTGATGAGGCCCAAACGCTGCACGCACTGCTCAGTAACCAAGTTGATTTGACTTCCGCTGTCTAGAAGCGCCCTTGCTTCATCCGGTTGTCCTGCTCTGCCCTGCACTTTGACGCGTGCTGTTGCCAGTAGTGCTCTTTGCACCTCGTCACTACCGGTTTGCTCATTCTCTAATCGCTCAATGTTGATGCCGTTGTCGCTCTTGAAACTTCTTTGAATTTGTGCTCAGTCTCTTCTCTAACTGGTGGAATTGCCTCACTGCAATCGCCCTGGAACTTGTGCCCGTGAGTTGATGGTAATAGTGACCACATATCGCTCTGATGTGTCACGCCAATGTGTGCTCTGAAAGTTTTGCTCTACCCATTCATCCTCTGCAGACATGGGAATCGGTGATTGTAGGTCCTCCGCTTCCCAAAATTTTCTCAACAGCTCATTGAGATGCTCATCCGGTGATTCCGTCGTCATTATATCATGGTCATTAGTGTCGCTCTAGCTGGATTCGGATTTGCTCGCATCTGTCCGCTGCATCTCATCACAAACGTAGGCTCTATTCGTTACAGCAAGGTAGCGTAACTGTTCCGGTGAATCGTACCTTTGTGCTTGCTCCCATCCCTTGCGCTTGAGTATCACATTTGTTCTTTCTCAGCCCCATTCTTTGCACGCATTGCTCTGTTATGATGTTGACTTGACTTCCCGAACCTAGTGTTCTTGCCCTCATGCCCTGCCCTGTTTTGCTCATGATTTTAATGCATGCCGTTGCTAGTAGTGCATGATCTGCATTTGCTCAGCTCTGTTCCACCTCGTTATGTTTGGTTACATCTCTATTGTAGTTGTTTTGATTGCTCGTGTCGAGGTGGTGTGACTGGATCACATGCTCGATGGGTTGCTCTCGATGTGATTGCTGCATGAATTGCTAGTTGTCTGGTTGACATTTTGACGCTCTTGAAGTGGTTGGCAGGCTGTGCTCTGACCGCGCTATCACTGATAACCCAGTTACCGGATTGCACTGCTCTGGGCAAAGGATGCTATTGTGTCCCTTGTTACTTCTCCGGCAAGCTCCGGCAGGACATGCCTGCGCAACGTGTCCGCTCTTCAGACAATTAGGATACAGCTTCCAGCTGCGAACCTTGTCGCTCCTACCTTGAATGTAGAGAGAGAGAAAATCTGCACAACGATATAGTGGATGTGGTGACTTACACAGCGGACATTTTAATGCCGTGGTCGTCTTTAGTGCGCTCGAACCAGCCACATTCCTTTGTACCCCTCTCTGCATCTTCGTGTCTGACCTTTCTGCACACTGCTCTATATCGAAAAATTCTGGAATCCAGAGCACTGGCTCTGCGCTCCAGGAATTCAAAGAACTCCTCCAATGTGGCAATTTGACGAACATCGGCCCTTGCCATTTGCCATGCGTGGTTCGTCTCCTGATCCAGTATATTGCGCAACTTGCTTTAGCTTGAATTAAAAGCGCACTTCCCGTAAGACCGTACAAGACCGCAGCGACCCAGGTCGACCCTTCGAAAATCACTTCAGTCCGAACGGAATCAATGCACTTTTTTTGGATCTCTCAAATTTATTTGCGCTCTGCAAAAAATAACCTTTGTCCGGTTGCGCTGCACAGTTAACGATCACTTCAGTCAATTCGCACTTCCTAGATTGATGAATTCGCACAAGTTCTTATATTTTTCTTCTCGTTAAGTAGGGATATCTTGTGAAAAAGGTTTTTCTTTCGAAAATATTTGCATTCGATTACCCACATATAGGTATACATAAATATATTTTTGATAAGCACTTTTAATTTATCTTTAGATAGGTCGCTTGCACAATTTATTCGGCTCGATTAGGACCAGAATGTTTGACAACAAGACGAAAACAACGAAAACTTCTAATTGAAAGTTAATAAAAACGCACAATTTAACATATAATGGAAGGTCTTTATTTAAAATATATGCACATCTTGCTTCGACTGTGCTGCTCGAGCTCTCATAGTGGACTGCGCACTGTGCACCGCTCAAAAGTTCTTAGTGGACTGTGCACCGCTCTGCTGATGTTAGTGGACTGTGTTCTTGTCAATGCTCATCTCGCCATATATAGGTTGTTGCTGCTGCACTAGCCTGCTTACCCTTATCGATATTGAGCACCGCTACTTCACATATTTGGCACAGTAAATCTGCAATTGGGTTTTTTTCCATTGCGACCCTTCGGTCGCAACCACCGTTGTCTGGTACGTCTGCCACGTACGATCGCGATGAATATTTGCTATTTCTCGGTCGGAACCACCGTTATCTGGCACACGATAACACAGTGACTCTTAACCGAAAAGCTTCTTCTTTGGTTGCCTGCACCGAATCATGTTGATTCTATTTCTCGGTCGCAACCACCGCTATTTGCACATTGTTTGTTGTCTTGTAGGACATCTGTGTTGTGGGAACAATTCTTCTTCTTGCTGTAATTAGCGACCGTGAGGTCACTATGGAAAGGGGTGTGGCCTATGCACGTGCCACATGATGATTTCGCTTTCTCTAACAACCTAGGATCCGCTATACACACGGAAAACAACCTCAGTGCGGAGATCAAACAGAGAATAACTGTTGCCAACCGTTGCTGTTTTTGGATTAAGAAGGCAATTGAAAAACAAAACCCTCTCTAGAAAAACCTGTAGCCCTGTATAAGACCTTGATCCTCCCAGTCCTGGCTTCTATTTTATGTCTCAGTGTAAATGTCATATCAACTATATTCTCAAGTAAATTTATTATTAATTTGCTGGACTATAATTGTTTATTTTTATTTTATTGATTGTAGTTCGCATGATTAGTTAATTTAGTCATTAATATAACCTCAAAAGTACTCAACACGTGTCACGAGCTCCCGCAAGCAACGGCTAGATATTGTGCTGAAATTATAAATTATTCTTATTCAATTAATCAAAAATATTTTTGGAAATGGTGATAAAAAAGTTCGGTGAAAGTTAGATTTTTATTACATTTGGACAATTTGATTTTTGTTCATTTAAAAGGAGCTCTAACTTCCACACAATTTTACCGGGTCGGGAAAGGGAACCGAAACGGCAACGGGAACTCTAAAACTTCTGAGCCGATATCAAAAGCTATTTCGGCATTTGGATGTTACATTATATCTCCAACATAGACTATATTTCATGACCATATTCCCACGGAAACGGGAAACTAGAAACTTTCCGGCATTCTTAAACTTAGTCAAGCTGGTGTTCCGGACAAGTTTTCTTTTCTGGGCTGTTTTGTGTGAACAACACTTTGAATAAGTTAGACCCGAGCAACGCCGGGCGGGTCAGCTAGTTTTTTATGAATTTAATTTAAGTTTCTATTTTCAAGGTATCTGCCGGAATGGGTAGATTCCAGTTAGGCCTCTTCGGATGAGGGAAGTCTCAATCGGGGTTTGGCTGGGATATTGGGTCGTCGGGGATTCACGACCAGATTCTTGGATTGGTCTGCGGGCCAATCGGATGAAGGTTTCCTGTTCTGGGTTGTGCACTTCCAATTCTCGGGTTTGGACGAGAGGTGCTTGGTATGTTTCTCTTGGTAAGGTGGATTCTGGTAGCAGGAGCCACTAAATTCACAACGAGGTACCGTTGAACAATAAAATTACAACGAGGTAGCGTTGGACACTATTTACTTACCCAGTCTTGGTTTTGGATACTTCCTATCGTCTGCTCCTGCCGGTACCGGAATCAGTGCTGCCAGAAAGAATTTTTTTAAATCGGGAGATTTCCTCTTTGAAAATCGGTGTAAATCGTATTGTACTACACTGCACATAATTTTTAGTTTTTTTTTCTAAATATCATTTCTTATTTAATTTTTTAAATCTTCAACTCATATTAAACCTGTCAACAGCAATTTTGCGCATGGGTTTAACCAAATATATTTTGAATAAGCAAATCTGTATAAAAAGTTGCGATTACAGAACGAAAATATTTGCTTTTTTAGAAGTTACGGGGGGGATTTTTTTTTCTTAAATATGATTTGAATAATTTTATTCGGACCTGTCGTACATTATTGAGCATACTTTCGACAATATATAGGGTAAATTTTTCATGCAGAAATATTGATGCATAAGCCGGTAACAGAGCTTCCTTCAGAATGTCTTGAGAAAAAATAATTTGCGGTGTTTTTGGTTCAAAGAAAGGATACAAAGACTTTGTATCCTTTCTTTGAACACCTACACCTTGAACACTTAGTGTTCCTACACTTTGTATCCTTTTTAAAGTAAATGTGTTTTATAGGGACGCTTTGTGTGATAATTAAAGCTACTGGTTCTTCTATGTTCCTTCCAACAATGATGTTTAAGATCTCCCGCAAAATGCAGACTTTAATAAATTGGCCCATAGCTCGATTGGTTTGCTAACTGGCGCGTTCACCGCATCAACTTTGGATTGGCTGTGAGTGCTCGAGCCAATAATTTAGTTGGAAGGCAATCGTGAATCCCGCAAAACTTACACAGGTCAACAAAAAAAAAGTAATGGTGAACGCCGCAAATTGTTTTTTTCTCAAGACGTTCGGGGAAGCTCTGTTACTGGCTTATGCTTCAATATTCCTGCATGAAAAAACTACCCGAAACTGTCGAAAGTATGCTCAATAATGAATATGAATATGATCAGGCTTACTTACACACTTTTCTCAATTACTTTTCCATTGTTTTTAATAAATTTGATTTCGGCCAACGATTTCAAAAGAGATTCACACAAAAACACAAAAATTAAAGTTATTGAATGTTTTTCCAGAAAAAAGAAACTGCGAGCTTATGCATTCGTTGTGTCGGCACCGGAATTGTATTTATAACGGTTCTAACGTAAGCCAAATGAGTGAAAAGGAAAGCTTTGCAACAAAATCCTGTATTTTTTGTTCAACCTTCATATTCAAACAACTTAGGTTAGGTATGTAAGGTGAGGACTAACTTTCTGTCCTGCAATGGCTTCTTTTTCAATTGTAAAAAAGAGAACACCGATCTTATGTTGGTATTTGGGAAATTTCAAATGGGATTTTTTGATAAGGCACTGCCAGATTATGAAAGAAATATAAATAGGTCTCCGTTCCTTTTTTCATCTATTGAAAATCGGGAGAAAAGTCTGATTTCGTTTCGAAAATCGGTGCATCGTATTTAGCTTTAAAAATCGGGAGATTTACGATAAATCGGTGTTTCTGGCAGCCCTGACCGGAATGATTTTCGTGCATTTCGTTGATTACCTTATACACCATTTGGTGTAAAGTGGATGTGAAATGTGATTGGTAACAGTAAACGAAATGCAATTCCACGTGGAGTCAATAGTAAGCTGTTGGTAGTGTTGTTGTAATGTGTTATCGTCACCATTATCATTGCCTGTGTTGGTACATTCAAACTTCCACTGGCATTGGTGTGGAAAAAAAAAATTGAGAAGAATTATGACCAACTGCAACGAACTGTCTCCCACTGCTGTTGAAAACCAAGCTATGCAAGAGGGGCTTGGATTTCAATACTCAGTAATAATACAGAAGGAAAATTTATAGAGATTCATTTGCCAAAGTAGGGATGCTCATGGAAAAAAAACATCGATGTTTTATTGGATGTAATACATCGTAACCTTACATCGATGTTTGTCGATGCCTCCTCGCATAAAAACATCTATGTTTTCGATGTATCGATGTTTTTTGAGCAAAGCGTACGCGTCGCGTGTGCAGTTGCAAGAGAGCATATTATGTATGACATGAATTAAACATAAACAACACTGAAGTCGATTTGGTTAGGTACTGTAACTGTGAGTTGTGAGTGTGTATTGTACGATGCTTGCCTTACTCAATATGTATCGAACGAAATACACCATCCCACTGATATGAAATAAATTTAACTGCAGATTTGGCACTTTGAGTGAGTCTTTTCAATGATTGCTTCATTCGATGCATCAAATAAAAAAACATCGATGCATCGGTAAACATCGAAAGGGTGCGAAACATGGGATTTATTCGATACATCGAATAGTAAACATCGATGTTTTCGATGTATCGATGTTTTTTGAGCAACCCTATGCCAAAGCTCAATAAAAGTGTTCAATAGCACAGCTTGTTATGGAATATGGATACCTACAAAGCTTTCTAGTGGTGACAACAGTGTTCTGATATGATCTTTTGAACAAGTTTACTTGACTGGAGCTTCTGGGAGTAGAATCTTATTTTGCATAGCATCACGACCGAAGAAGTAAATTATTGGATTGAGATGGCTCACTATTTTTATCATCTAACCTTGAAGCTGCGTAGTTAATGGGAGGCAAGATTTTCTCTTTCTGATACATAGGTACATACAAAGGGTGGTGCAACAGAGCTGTGAGCCCCTGGACCTATCTAGCGTATTTCTCACATCCAATCCATGCCTTGTGAGGGAACGGCGGGAACCTATACAACGCTTTTCACGGTAATGAATTTACTATCGGAGGACTTGCTCGTGGAGGCCGATACCAGTGGAGAAACATATTTGCCTCTGTTGGGATTCAAACTACGAACCTCTGGGGTAGTAGGCAGATATGCTAACCATCGCGCCACGGGTACCACGTGCATATTGTATTGGTTGACCTAAAAGAAAGATTTCTATTGACAATCACGGTGAAGACTTTTACTCACTCTCAACATATTCCGACATCGATCAAGCTATCTGACGACTTTTCTAGTTTAAGGAATTAAAGTCTCGCATTTTCGAAGTTTACAGCGGTTTTCCGATACTAAACGCAGCTGAAAGACTAGGTTCTGCGCAAAAGGTGCACATACGGAAACTGTTTCATTAAAATGACTGTTGCATTGTGCAGTGTTTTATAAACAAAGGAAGTTTCTACAGTCTCCTCTTCACGGCAGTCATTGACTACTTGTTTAAAGGAATAATACTCAGTCCCATCGATAATATACAATACTTGTAGTGCAGTAAGTATACCTGGCAAATAAAGATTCAAAAAGATAGTGTAGGTAAATCCCACAAGAGCCATCAGATGATGGGTCATTCCACGCTCCACGGTAACACCCGAAACGAACACTTTTCGACTCATAAAATTGTTAATCCTTATGCTGATATTTTTGCGTTTTAATTTTTTTTTTATTTTCCACGTATTTAGTTGCTTTATCTCAATTGTTAGATTTGAAGATTTTAGCAAAAGGATAAACAATTTTATGATAAACAATTTTATGAGTCGAAAAGTGTTCGTTTCGGTTGTTACCGTGGAATAACCCTGATGTAACAGTTGATTCCATGTCTTCCTTTAAAGTCCTTTGAAATGATTGGGACATGAGCTCATGGTTCGTTTAAGGTCACTGTATTCAGAACTAAAAGCCCCGAAACTTTCTTTTTTTTTTGCTTCACATAATCATAAAAAATCTCTTCCGAGTGTCGCACCTCTTGACAATAACTTTGAAAAAACAATCAACCATTAGCACTTATGAAATGTGATGTGAATTTGCCACAGTCAATAAATGAGTTACCTAGTTACTTTCTTGTGACAAGAAAACCTTACACATCGATACAAATTTTGTAATCACTAAAAACAACGTAGGTAGGTACTCTCAAACTTAAATTCAATGCATCGGCAACTCTTTTATTTCTCTTTCCTGCCATCAATGTGAAAACAAGATTTTCCAAGAAGCAGCACTTAGATTGTGGCTGTGGGTAAGTATGGATTTCTGTTAAAGAGATTTCCACTCTGAGTAAGATCCAAGCGATAAAGCTTTGAATTTGAATATCGGGAACAAAAAAAAAAAATATATCAAATAACAAGTTCCGCAATTTTGTTGCATGAGGATAAGGATATAAAGCAACTCAATTGAAAGAACTCTTCCTCTATAGTTGTGCAGTGCAGCAGCGTCTTACGACGACGACGATGACAACAACAACGGCTACGATGACTACCTATTGTAATATTTTTTAAACAAAAGAACAATACTATGCTTAAGTCCTTGAGTTCATACGTAAAAACAAAAGGCAAAAAAGACAAATAGATATGCGAAAGGAGAACAACATGAATATAAAGCAACCTGAGTTTCATACAGAAGACATAATGAAGCTTTTGAAAGTTTCCTGTATATATGACAGTGGCACATCACACTGATATGAGGAGAACCAATTCCTGTCTCATCCATTTCCATTGTCATGGAATCACATATAAGCCACTTAGTGCATAACATCCTTTGAAAAGGATAAAATTGCGAACAAGTAAAGTTGATGCTGATCCTTAGGGCCAACTCAGAGTAGCAATGCCTGGTATTGAGGTAGGTAATACCTATACTAGGTAAAAGTATCTCTATATGGTCTACATACGGTATTGTCACGTGAGAAATTTCGATATACAAAACATATAGCTACATTTATCCTTTTCTATCTATAAATGGGTTGTGCAGTCTTGTAGGTTACGGTCTGTGGTGGTGGTGGTGCTGCTGAAGCTGCGATGTGCACATAGAATATACGAAGAACGAAAATTGGAGGACACATGGTGGAGGCATTCATTATTCTGGTCAAGGTGTTTCAGTTTGAAACATCTTGCGGATGTGCAGGTGGCGAAGCATGCTAATGTGAATTGCAATTAGAGTTAAGTATTTCCAGTTGCGGGCTTATGCATTTGCATACCAATTTCTGCTCTTCAATTTGAATCATTGGCATGCAAATGGATGCGACAGCTTGCATCTTTTAAGGTCAAAGTACACAACACAAATGCGAAAAGAGACCATCACATAATTTTGATGGATTGCATAGTGCACCACCGGATATGCATGTAAACAACACCGAGGCAAAATTGAATGGAAGTCTGCGGAACGAAACCGAAATTCAAAATATTCAAACACCACACCACAACAGTTCAAAGGATCTTTAGTTTTTCCAATACACAATAAAGACAGCAAGAAGATCTTGAAAATTATGGGAGAATTTGAGGTATTATTTAAAAGACTGAACTCTTGGACAGATATACGAATAAGCTACTGAGTGAGTCTCAAGCTGGCTTCAGAAAAGGGTACCTACTCGCTACTCCACCATAGACCATATCTTTGTACTTACGAGTGTTGCTAACATATGCCTGTCCAGAAATAAGAAACTGCTCGCTTTTATGTAGATTCAAAAGCGGTTTTTGATGCGGTCAACTGAAATGCGTTGATGTATAATTTATTTCGATCTGGAATGTCATTGAAGCTCAAGCGATCTCTCCAGAAATTGTACATAGAGACCACGGCAGCTGAGTGGAATGGTAAAAACTTATCGGAATGTTTTCAGACAAAGTCAGGTGTGAAACAGGGTTGTGAACTTAGCCCAAGCTAATTCGCTTTTTTCATTGACGACATCATAAAGGCATTGCCAGGAGGTGTTAGAATAGATGCTTTTTCGGGATGACACTGTTATGATAGCATACTGTCCGGAATTATTCTAGCTTGCGATTGATAGGTTGTCTGATTACTGCTTGCTATCGAATTTAGCAGAACTAGTGTACTTGAATAAGTCTAAGGTATTGGTCTTCAAGAGAGGAGAAGGAAGACAAGATATTTTCCGTAAAAATCATTCCACAAGCTACATAGATTTATCTTTTTCCAGCCATACACACACTTGCCAATTTTGATTTGAGTACTTTTAGTGAGTTCCTGTCGCTGAGCTTTTGATTTTAGAATCAAAAGCAGTGTTTCGATGCTTAGCAAATCTTTTCGACATGAAAAATTACGTTGATAGAAACGTAAGTTGGATTATTTCAAAATACTTTTACACTTCTTGGATTGTAAGCCAACATATGTAGGTGCTAGAGTCGAGCAACCATGTTGTTCATTGGGAGAGGTTTATGCTGAAGGACCGTTCATTCGATTAAGACGAGATGGGACATACTATACATAAATAAAAGATTGAGAGCAGATATGATAATAGTCATCGGAGTCCCGTGAAGGAAGTTGAAAAGGGTCAACATCTACCCAAAAGCTACATTCCCAGTAGGGCTTATGTCGTGAAATATGAAGAGTAACTTGGTTACTATTGGCGTTGATGAGCAAATTCTAAAATAGGACAAAAGCAATCATATTGCCATGAAGAAGGGGAGGATAGTCGAAAATCTCACGTTGACTTAAAAAAAATATTGAATATTAGATAAAAAAAATTGTATTTTCATTTTGCCCGCCATTAAAATCGTTCCATTCGAGAGTTTGAGAACAGATGTCATTAGATTATTACTGTCCATCTCTCTTCGAAAATTATAGAAATAATATAGCCAATAAAAGCGATCAGGAAAAAAAACCAGAAAAGTTGGGACTGATGAAAGCATGATCTTTTTCCTAATGAGCGTCTATAGGTTAGGTGAGGTGACACACTTTGGCCCGTCGGTCCCATTGTGGTACCACGGTTGATCTTATGCATCCTTATCCTAATGGAACCATTTTGAGCTTACTATGAAGCTGGAGAGACGCAAGGCGTCGATGTGAGTTAAATCACTAAAGGGTCATTAAAGAAACACGAACCTATTGGTGAATCCTACATTTGGGAGCTTAAGCGGGGCATGAACAGAGAAGGTGGGAAATAGTTTCCCCCTCCTCCTCATCCATACGTCTTCTTCAATTTCGTTTGAGGCGACTCCTAGCTTTGCTGCATATCTTCCAATAAGACAGTCTCCTGTAATGACACTTATGTGTTGAGAGAGATCAAGTCGTTCGACCGCTTTAGATCTAGCTTGGGCTTGTTTCGTTGCGTTGCACATTAAACTGCTTGACCATCTCAGATTAGTTTTCTTGTATACGTGCTGCTTGAGCAAGAGTTTGTATGTAGAGAAAGGCAGAAGTGGTCCGTTTCTGGCGAGTTCATCTACTTCGCAGTTTCCTGGAATGTCTCTATGCCCCGGCATCCAGCACAGGTAAATGTTAAACTGCTCTGATATCTCCCTGAGAGATGATCGGCAGTTAAGGACAAGAATAGAGTAGAAGGATTTTGACACCACGGATTAGATGGCTGCCTTACTGTCTGGGAATCATGATTTCTCTTAGCCAAGACAGAGCTTCGCTGATTACCGTCACTTCCGCTTGGAACACAGTACAACGATCTGAAAGACAAAGCGAGATGCTTAATTTATCTGTCTTGATAGACACCACAACCTACTCCTTCATATATTTTTGAACCGTCCTAATAAAAATGGACGTAAGTATTCGTTTTCCAAGAGTGAATCGTTCGTTTTCCTCTCAATCTGTTCTGAATGGAATGGTCACTCGGAAATTTTTACCAAATCCAAGTTTAGGTGTGGTGTAGTTTATTTTTAGCTTGGGGATTCCAAATTTGTTCAGAGTGTCAGCATGACCAATGCTGTTGTTGGTTCATTCCATTGTGAGAATTCTTGTTATCGAATAGCCGAACTCGCAGCTGTTTGTTTACTGTAGATGTCTAGGTGAAACAAGATGTCCGGTGCCACTGAAGGTGTGGTGCATAAAGCGTAAGGCATCGCTCATATGCATATGCATGCTGAACTTTGGACTTTGCTGTGACTGTCTCGATAAATTTCTTTATCTAATGCAATCCACCATACTGTAACACCATAAATGAGGATATGACTGATGAGATGTAAAGCCAATGTGTGATTCGGGGTTGAAGACCAAATTCGTTTTCTATGGCCTTTTTGCATGAAAAGAGAGCTACTGTAGCTTTTCTCACTCTTTCTTGTATATTTGGCTTCCAACTCAGCTATCTATCTAAAACTAGATTCAAGTACTTAGCCTCATTGTAGAAAGAAAGTTGTGTGATGTTATTGCGTCTATAACAAATAGGAAAAATATGTCAGTTGCCAGGCTCTCTACTCTTTGAAGATTGGAAGGGTTTGAACCATTTAGGCTGACACGAAAAATGATATTTCACAAGGAAAATAGAAAAATACAATTTCAATTGAAAATATTAACTAGATTGTACATTTTCTTATTCAAAAAATTCTCTGGATTATTTACTATCGATTAGTATAACATTTCCTATTTAATTTTAACGAAAAAGTAGTTACTATTCAGTTGAAAATTTTCCTGATTCGTTTTCCTGATCGCCATAACAGGGCTCTAGGACGTGTGGTATTTCCTTTGCTTCGTATCAAAACCAGAAGCACATGTCAGCTCTTCTTGCGATTTGACGAGAAACTGTTTTCAGGTATGAGAAAGTCTCAGAAAGGTTTTGATGTTGGGTTACTTCGACCCAAACCCACCCATCCAAATCGGCAAGCGTTGGACGACACCGAGTATTTGTCGAACTCTGTGGATAGAGAGAATCAGCATGTACACTTTCCTTGGATATCCGATACCACTGACAGAACCCCATGTTCTTGAAACGTGATTGCTTGCACGTATGTGTGTATGAGTTCGGTGTTGCGTCCAGTAGAGTAGTGTATACATTATATTTTAATTTAGTAGTGTATTGACCAATTAGATTTATAATTGTTGGTGGAAAATGTATTTTCCTTCGGCTTTTTTTGGTCACTTTAGCAAAAGATCCATCTTGTCTCTTTGCTAAACCTAAAGTGACCAAAAAAAGCCGAAGGAAAATACATTTTCCACCAACAATTGTATACATTATAGTTCTTGATTCGCAGTTTGTTGGCCTCGATTTAAAATATTCTCAGCGTACGCATTTCTTACATTCGAATCGAACTAGAAAATTATCTGATCTCTATTGCTCCTATCAATTTCAGCCCCGCATCTTTGAGTCTTCCGCTAGGGAATTTCAGCCGCTCAACCTTTTGTGCCTTGTTCTGTGCTTTACAAGTCATTTTAAGATCTTCCAAATCTTTCCTCATTTTCATAGTGAATTTAAATTTTTTTCCTTGAAAACTGTACAACACTTCCTTGTTCTATAAGATTTGTTTTTTTTTTTTCCTTTTTAGTCAAGGTTTACCCAACTATAAAGTTCTTTTTTATTTTCTATTTCCTTATCATTTACCTTTTTTCAGCAAAAGGTTTGGTTTTTCTCTACAAAAATGTTCCTTAAGCCTATTTAAACCTAAAACCGAAAAATCACCAGGTTGGCACTATTTCAGGAGCAAAACACTGCCATGAAAAGCATTTTATCACTCAATCGTTCGGAATCAGCATCAAATGGTGTTGCGCGAATCTAATGATTTATTTTATTTTGACTCCATTAAGCATCAAATTATAACGACATAGGATACTTGATAAAGAGAAATGTTAGCACAGAGAAAATAGTTCACACATCCTAGTCCCGTTCAGCTTCAGTTATATGCAATGCCTCCTTGTTTCCTATACTTCCTATCTCAAGTACTCTCTCGTAATGGTTTGTAATCCATTTCAGTTACAAACAGCCCGTGTATACTGTTTCTGGTTAAAAAGATATAAAATCCCCTCAAATATCCCCAATCAATAAATGGCTTCCTAGAAAAAAGCATCCCTCAAACGAAGATTGCGGATGGGGTTGCAAGGGATCTACTATGTTTAAATACCCTCTCATAGTTCATATTGTAAACAGTTTTTGCAAAAAAAAAAAATGCCGGCTTCCATCTATATTTTATGCTGTCATACTGCGGCAGGATGTCGTCTATCATGAAATTTTTCTGCCACTTTAAACCGAGTGGATGTGGCCATCAAAACGATATCGTAATGGGCCCATTCAGATTTCTACAAAATGGAAAGTCTGTCATCAAAATACTACGAAATGATTGCCAGACAAACTTGTCTGCTTCGCAGTTTGGCTTAGGAGTTGGGTAATTCCCTGTGATCTGCCTTGGACACTGGCCACTTGTGTGTATACAGGCAGCGAAATAAAGAGGCAGACTTAAGGGCTCAAGAAGCTGATTTTTTTTTTTCTCTGTTACAAAATGACAACATTGGGTTGGGTTGAATGTCTCCATGACTCTATTGTATAATTCAATCAAGAAATTTTATTTAAGGATACGAGTACATTTAATGGTATGTATTTTTGTATGTGAAAGCAGCAAAGTTGTTGTGGGTGTCAGCAGATTTTAAGGTCCTAATCGGGGTAAAGTTTATTGCAATTGGTTGGGGTTGGGCTATGATGGTTTGGCTTTAGCTTTGGCATTGGCATTGGCTTTGGTATGGCGTTGACCTGGTTTCTTATATGGTTACAATCCACATTGTACTTGTTTTTACTGTGCGGAACTTTTATTGCCAGTTTACTGAGTAATGGATGCATAAACCTTATCATAATTGTGTGCTTTGAATCGATTTTTATATTTTTGCTCGTGTATTTATGATGTCGTTTTGCGCTAACGATTATAGAGCTTAAAGATAATCATCGCGTTTCATGGGAGCGTATTGGTTTTGTTTCCCGATGATCTGTGCGAATGTTTTTGAAAGCACCCTAATTTCATTAGGTTTTCCGTAGAGTTATATTTTTATTGGTTATGTTATGGGGACTATAGAAGTCATCGTATATAAAGATGATACCTAGATACCGACTGTAATTTCTCTAATCAATTTGGTTGGAGAGGTTAAGGGCTTTTTAGATTGGGCTTGTAGTCTATTAAGCTGATTGGTATTAGCATTTATTTCAATTTTACAGAGGGAACTCTTATAATGTGCTCTAAGGCTTTAAGGACTGAAGTTTTTTATTGAATTTGTTTTTTTTTTATATAAATATTCTATGGATAACGAGTGCGAAAATGTTACTTTGGAACTTAAATGAGTTGTTTGAGTTTGGAATTAATGGTTTGAAACGGGAGCGAAAGGGAATTACAGTGGAGCGCATATAAAGTGAAGAGTATATCGGGTGTAAGGTGACATGAGAAAACTGATAAGTGATAGGACGTGTCTATGTCCGCGAAATGGAACTTAACTACCTAGCCATTTAAGGGGTCGTGTAGTTCTTGTTCGTTCGTTTAAAACGACCAATTTGATATATTTGACCAAAAAAAAGTTAGTTAAGAGATCGTTCAACTCGTTGCCTCGATTGGCTTAGCAGTAACGGATTCAATCAATCCAATTTTGCAAGGCTTTTCATGGGCGATGGCTTCGCAATGTCGAAATTCTCCATAATAATAACCCAAATTGCAGCTCTTCAACGACCCATCAACATTACAAAGACTGTTTATAACACAATCCGAGAATCCAGTGTGCCAAAAATCAATTGTGACATGGCTCGCATTCTAGCATCCTACACGAACCAGAAGGTGCCCTGCGCACTAGCCTGTCACTCTCTGTGGATACATTAGCTTCTCAACGAAGATGTGCAGGTTTTCCAATCCCTAGATGCCTTAATTTTCCTTGTTAGCTTAACCGACGCACCGCGCCGGCGGGAGAAAATATAAAAGTATGAAATGAGTATGAGATAATAGAGCCACGGAGGTGGGATGACGCTGCCTCAGCGTAGAAGGCCATTTCTTCATCGTTATTGAATGTGTCGTCGTCAATAAGGGTCATCTCATCGATGTATCTCAGGTTCGGGTGTTGGCCTTCTTCTGCCTTCTTACTAAGAGGTGAGGTTGGCCAGGTTTTTCAGTAGGTATCTACCAGATGGCAACATGTATTTCTCTATGTGGATGATCCTAGCTTCTTCCTATAGTTTTATATTGCTGACGGTTTTCCTGCGTATCGGATCGTAGCCAAGTCCTGTGCATATGCGCAGAATCTTCCTCTCGAATACAGCCAGTTTCGGCATTCCCGTCTTGGATATTGTAAAACGTACGGGAAAGCAGTAGGTGATTACAGGTCGTATTAGCTGCTTGTTCAGCAATAATTTTGTTCTTTGGGCAAGTCCACGCTTCTTTTGCGCATCAGCGGATGGACGCGATGGAAATCATAGTTAGCTTTTTTAACTACTGCAGTGGCATGTGGGTTGAAACGCATCAGACTCCCAGATACTTGACCTTCGTCTTTCGCCTGCGCTCTGTACCGTAGGGAAGGTTGATGCGGATATAGTGGTATAGTTTGCGGCTGATCTTGAACGTGTCCGTTCCTGCCTGTTTGGGTATTCAACTTTACGAGCTGCTATCACAGAGGTGACACAAAGGTGACTGCGCTTAGGTCGAGAGAGTCATCCGCAAGGAAATGGTTGGTGGCATTTTGTGATTGAGGTTAGTTCGAGGTGAAGATGCTATACAAGAAAGGACCTAGCTTCGATCCTTGAGCAACCCCTGCTCGGATGGGTCTGGTGTTGTCTAATTCCATGTAGAAAGATCTGGAGTGAAGAAAATTAAACAAAATACTTACTAATGCACCTGGAAAGTGTAAAACGGTTAGTTTATGTATAAGTGTCCGTTTATTCAGACACTGTCAAATGCCTAACCTCTCCTAATCGACTGCTCACTACCTTCTTAGAGCTCTTTTGCAATGAACTGACTGTGATTTATATAGTGTTGACTGAATCCCATCTCATTGTTCCAATTGTTGTTAAAACAGTAAAATTTGTCGCTTACGGTAGGCACCCAAATTAAGACGAATAGTTCTTTTCAATGTAGGAGGAATTGCCTTGTCTAATTCTTTGGCAATTTTATTGATTTAATGACTGCTATTTATAAAGTTGCCTCAAGTTATATTACACACATTAACCTTCCAATGTTGCTTTGTCCGATGAAAGCCCAAAAAAAGCTAATTTGAATTGTTGTATTTCTTTGAAGCACCAGTTTCTTTGGTTCTTAGAAAAACTAGGGACCTAAACTATTGGATACTTATGTAGGTATTTGAATACCTACATGATTTCAAAACCAAGTGCGACATGGAAGTCCCACTTTTTATTTTCATACTCTTATCCTCTGCTCATTTTTTCGTATCTCTGACTCTTGATAGTCCAGTCAAAATAGACAGTATAATTCAAAAAAAGGCCAAATCAATCTAAAAAAAATTGTTGAGGTGGGGAGTTAATGAAAAAAGAATAGATTGTTGGTGGTATACGTCCTTGTGAACGAAAGTCCACATGTAACAATTTAGCTTCTTCGTTCGTTGGATGGTTAATCATAAGGATTAGTCCACGAAAGCCCTATTAATTCGAAAATATCATTGAACGGAGACCAGGGGCCGAATTGCAGCTAACGTAATAGATTTATACGTGACTGAATTATGAGTGTTTGGAATTACTTCCAACGTTATCGAGAATTTTAGTGCTGCAATTTGACATTCTTTCATCAGTATTTGAACGAATTGAAGTCGACAAATGAATAGTGAACATCGGGCTTATGTTGTAGCGAATTTTAAAAGAAAAATAGTACTCACTCACTCGATCACTGATGCGGTAATCCGGCCCCAGACTTTGGAAGTACCATTTAGATGGGTCGTAGGGAAAAGAAAAAGAAGTAGAAGAAAAAGAAGAAGCTGACGACGACAAAAACAAAGAGATGACGAAGATGAAGACAACGTAGACGAAAGAAGGAAAAGTCATCTGCTCACAGAGTAACATTTTGTTTTATCAAAGAACCCGGGAGAAAAGTTCGTTAAAAGCCCGCCTTTGTAAAATAAGCCTTAGAATTGATTGGAATGGTGACCACTTTTCTGACCTATTAGACTTTTAGTCGCTGGTCGGAATAAGGTTCGCTGATCAGTTAGTCTGCAGTGGCCTTACGATAGCCACCACTCACCTGTATTTTTCATAAACCTCGCTCCATACTCTGGGCAGCATTCCTAATTGCTTATACTTAGTTATTTGCAGGAGCTCATCAAGGGCAGAAGCACCAGGCCCGTACTAGCAAAATAGGCACGTCAGACCTCCGAAATTACCGACTCGTACAAACCCTCCGCGCCGTCCGAGTACTAGGGATTTGCCACCATCCGAGCAACCGAAGAGGAAGTGCCACCCGCATTCAAAACAACGACCGCACTTGGCAACTCTTGTCAACCAGGGCAAACCTTTCTTTTGTAACTTTGTGAAATTTGTATAAAGTCAAAACAATTCAATTCTTATAATTGTAAAGACTTGTCTCTTGTCTCATTAGTTAAGATTAAATAATACTTGAATTTATTTTGCCGTGTCGGACTCGTTATTCTTAGAAGTTGGACCGCCGCTGCCCAAGTTTTCGAGCTTCTTTGGGAAAGACCCTAGACCCGCTGAGTTCTACGCCAGCTGAGAACAAAGAAGCTTCACACAGCTGAAAAAGGTAATGCTATAGGAAATTCGGAAAATTGCCTATAATTCTTAATACCACCTTAATATCCTTTCCTAAAAACTGAAAATGACCATTTGTGGTAGAGGAAATCTACTGGAAAAAGAATTTTGTCTTTTTGGAAAAGAAATACAAAAGACGTCGAAGAAAAAGCTGCCGAAGAAGGTGATGATAAGTCAGTAACTGGATGTTTAAAAGGCTGGAACGTAAGCAGAGCATGGTTAGGTTAGGTTAGGTGGAAGTGGTTGCCAGCCAATGAGTACATTTTTTTTTTTTATCTTTCATTATGGGACTAGCCGGTTAATCACCTGCTAGTCGAACAGCGCGGAACTTTTAATGTATTTCGAAAGACTGTTAGGGTCTATGTAAGCTAAGTCGCTAGTATCATGGAAGAAGAATTCGCCGAGATGAGTTTTCCTCCTATGAAGTAGTGTAAGGCATGAGCAAAGAAGGTGTTGAACAAGCAGAGCATGACAGAGGAAGAAATCTAAGTTCAATTTAAATTTCAATAAAAAAGAAAAAACACTTCGAAAAAATAGATTTTCGACATTTTTTAGTGAGTATTTTATATAAAAGTTTTCCTAACCATTTTGATATATTCCCAATTTTTGAGTGCCGATTTAGTACTACGCATGTGGAAGATTTTTCTTAAAGTAAATAGAACCATGTACATAATTTTATTTATTAATTGTTAAAAAAACTAAATAGAAACACCTTTTTCGTCCTTTTCAGTTAACAGTTGTTTTTTTTTATGACATGCCATTCTCAGCATCTGTATCAAGTTTCAGTGTGATTCGAATTCCGCCAAAGTTTATCAATTTGTTTTTGTCTATTTCGACTGGCGTAAAAAACAGCAGCTGCAAGGCATAAAATTGTATTCCCTACGTCTCATATATCTTCGAAGCCTCTCAACAAAACGTTCTTGTAGTTATTCTTATTTCCATGACTACCAATACCAACGTCCATAAAGTTCTCTTTATTTTTCTTATTTCTTCGTCTTGCGAATGTTTAGTCATTCGAAGTATGAATCCAAAAAAGATAAGGGTATAAATCCAAAAATATTGTCCCAATATATGAACGAGACAGGTGAATCATAAAGTAAAAGCATCTTTGTTGTAAAGGTATTTTTCTTCTTGAGTTGGTTATTCCCTTTTATTATTGCAGCCCTTAAGAATTCATCCGGATATTATATTGCTTCCGGAATCGAAATAAAGCACCACCGATTTACTAGAGAGATGAAAAAGAAATTGGTAGCCCTGGCACGTGCTAATGTGTAGATTCGTCAATGCCCTTTGTTTTGTTTATGAACCATGAATGAACGAGTATGAGATGAAAGATGCTTTTACTCACTTTCGTTTTGATATTTTAGGTATTTTTTTTTGTGTTGTTGTCTTCTTTTTCTGTGCCGAGGAAAAGAAACGAAACAAAATTCCTGGAGGATATATGTAGGTATGTATAATGTCCTGGAATTTTACAGGGGATAATATAAAAAAAGTATTCCCTTATTACAAGGTTAAGTATTGACACTGAATTGACGTTTGCATACTTATGAGCTCCTCTTTAGGGAATTCTAATTTTGATGCGGAGTTTGTAACGTCGAGGAACTTAAGATTTTATTCACGTTTGAGCCGTATGGAGGGTATACTTTTCTCTTTGTTCGAGCCATGAAAATTGTCTTATGAAGTTAATGTTTATTTTACAATAACAACAACCGAACAACAAGAACAACAGATCAATAAATGGTTAGCAGGATTATGTTAAGTGTGAGAGTAGGAGAATGTTAATCAACAAAAAACAAAAACAAAAACAGTTCAGCTGCAACAGGTTTCAGAACTGCCAATAAAAAACCATTCTTACGGGAATGACGAACGAGAGCATGAAAAGTTTTTGAATTAAAAAAATATAATACATGTTTTTTTTTTAATAATTAAATTAAATTTATAAAAAAAACCTTTACGCGAACATCAAGTGGCTAAAAGTACCCATAGGAAAATAGCAGAGGAAGAAATAGGAGAGACCAATCGCAGTGACCAGTCGCAGTGCAAGGGAAAAACAGATACAGGTGAAGTAAGCAAGATGTGCTAGGATTGTACGGTAAAGTCAGTAATCTTAATGATTCAATTCGACTTTGGAATCCTCCGTATCTGAGGCCATCTAATTGGGTATGTGGGACCGAAGGATGGCTTAAATGAAGCGATATCGGGGAAGTCCAATTCTGAAGTAAGTCTATGTTCACAAAACGCACTGACAGCAAATTTGCTGCCAATTGTGATTTCTCTTGTAAACCATTTACGTTACCTAGGAGATCATTTTTTAATTTTGACTTGCATTTTTGATGCCTTTCTAATAGGAGATAATAAAGGGACCATTATTGAGTCATCATAATTCACTATAATCGGCCTTAAAAAGTTGCTACATCAGTAATACCTAATTTATTTTGTTTGGCTGTTCTAAATTTCTCCAAAGTTTGAATATAAACTAGTCTATGGTTATTAGGTCTTAAGCGGGAAATACACGATACAATTATCGTACCGATAATCGTACATCGCATGGCAGATTGTGTCGTGTGTGTGCATGAAGTGAACCGCTGTACCGATGTCGCAGTGTCGAATGCCTTGAACTCAAAACCAAACTCGATCGTATGCGATCCAGTCGCATACGATAATTGTATCGTGTATTCCCCGCTTTAAAGCTTTCTTAGAAAAACTCAAAGAGTTTTTATTGACAATTGCAAAAGTGTCAAGCAAAAAAATAAATGCAATAAATTAAAACCTTGGATCACTGATGAAATTTGTGCAAAAATTAAAGGTAAAATATAGATTTTATACCAAAAAAAAGAAACAAATTAATCAATCTCCATTCAAACAAAAATATAAAGAGCTACAAGCACAAGTGTTCGAACTTACAGAGAAACGAAAAATAGAGTACTACGGTAACAAATTTTCAGAAAATTGGCAAAATCCCAAAGAACAGTGGAGTATCATAAATGATATTTTAGGAAAGGAACGAAATAAACTGTTACTTTGTACCCTCAAAATTGAAAACAAAATTACTGACAATATTGAAGAGATAGGTAGTTACATGAATGTTTTCTTTAAAGATATTGCAGACAAAGTTAAACCTGATGCTAGTATAGTCTTAAACGATACGAATAAGGGCTTCCTATTGGACAAAGTTAATAGTTCTTCTTTCTTATGGCCCCGTAGTAATACAGAACTTCTAAATATTTTAAATAGCTTTAAAAATAAGAGCTCTTCTTCTTTTCATTTCCGGCGTTACGAGTAGTGATCTGGAAGCGATCACAACTCTCCCACTTTTCTGCTTCACACTAGTGATCCGCCTGTGGGGTACGCCGCGTTGACCTCAGAAAGCGTCGGCAAGCCTCCCGGTTTTGGATTGTTCCATGTCTGAGGCCAACCAAATGCTGCTGTTTTTGCATTTGCTTGTACCAGGAGTGTTTTGCCCTGATCATGTGGCATTAATGGTATCAGCAATATAGTTATAAAGAAAATTGGAAAATCAATACTGGATCCCTTAAGATACATCATAAACGAAAGCTTCATGTGCGGAAAATTTCCTGATAGCCTAAAAACCTCTATAATTATACCAGTTTTCAAAAAATGTGATACGAACGACCCTAACAACTATAGACCAATATCTCTGCTATCGGTATTCTCAAAAATTTTTGAAAAGGTTGCAGTAACCAAAATGCTTGATTTCCTAGAAAAAACTAAATATTTTGATAAGCATCAATTAGGTTTTACAAAAGGAAAATGTACTGAAGATGCATTTTTGGTCTTATTAGGAAAAATCTATAATGCACTGGACAATAATAAGAAAACTGTAGCAGTATTCCTAGATTTAACTAAGGCTTTTGATTTGGTTAAACATGATCTTATAATACAAAAACTTAAAAATGCCGGCTTTAGAGGAAATTTAATTGATTGGTTTAAGTCATACCTGGTCAATCGGAAACAATGCGTATAAATGAATACTTAACCCATGAGGAAGAATGTCCTAGTACTGGTGTACCACAAGGGTCAGTTCTGGGACCGATTCTTTTCCTAGTCTATATAAATTCGGGTTTCAAGTTACCAATAAACGGCAATTTGATTGGACATGTAGACGACCTTGCTCTTTCATATGAAAGCAATGACTTATTAACCATTCGTGAAGTAATTAGTAATGATCTAAATGTACTCAACACCTGGCACCTGGCTTAGTTATCATCAACTTTTACTTAGCACAAAGTCAAAAGCAATGTTTTTTTCTCTGTCCAACCCGAATATAGCCATTGATAAAATTATCTCGCATCATTTTAACTGTGACAGAATTGACTGCACAGGCAGTCAATTTTGCTTTGCTCTCGAATTTGTGAAAGATTTCAAATATTTAGGAGTAACAATAGATAATAAACTGAACTGGAAATCACACATTATGTCTTTAAAAAAGGTCCTTTACATTTCATTAAACAAAATTTTTAACCTTCGCAAACTTGTTCCACAAAAATTTCTCCATGAAATTTACTTTGCCTTAGTTCAATCAAGGCTTGAGTATGGTCTTGCTTGTTGGGGCAGTGCGTTCATAAATAACCTAAAACCTATTATTAAAGTTAAAAAAAATAAATAATTCGATTATTACACAAAAATAGGTACGAACCCTCTCTGCCCTTATTTCAAGCATCTAACATTCTTCCTCTACGATATTTCTATATCCTCAAAGTTTTGAAAATATTCTTTTTCAGAAGTGGTCATCCTCAATAAAGAAGAAGCTGTGTGTTTTCATTGAGAAATGGGTCCACAGTCGAGGTTCCTAGGGTTAACAAAAAGCACTGTAGACGATTTCTGACTTCTATAGCACCTTACATTTATAACAAACTGCCGCCTGAAGTTTCTTGTCTGGTATCACACAGCAGCCAATTCTTAAAAAAGATAAAGGCTTGGTTGCTTTCAAGATCTGAGGTGGAAACTCTTCTTCAGGTGATATCATAATAGTTTTTTCTTTCTTTTTCTCAAGTTTAACTAACACGAATCAATCAATCTTCGTTCTTCAATTCCGAGAATATATTTACTGTTTCCTTTTTGAACAGATCTTTATTTTGCGTTTTTTCCTCTTTTCACCCTTTTCGGCTTTTTATTCATTAATGTTCTTAAGTTTTGTATAGTCATGCACTTGCTACTGGTTGTTTATACCACAAAGTTCATCTTTATCGTTTTCATTATTCCAAACACAGAATTTCGAATATCTTGTTATTAATTTTTTTAATTTTTGCCAATATTTAGACATTTGAAATATTAAGTATTCAAATTATTTTTTGTTTTGTTAATTACATTTTTTAAATATATTGTTAAGAAATTTAATTTGGAATTGAAAACGGAAATAAAGAATCTTGAATCTTGAATCTTGAAAGTTCACTTATAGGCACTCCAATTTCAAATACACGTTCTTATAAAACGTGGACAGTAACTTTTCAATTAAAAGCCACCGGTCTCTTTTACGTTACATTTCGCAAATGCTTTTCTACAGTGTTGTCTGCTTATACCACCAAGTGCACCTCACTTTGAATTTGAACAGAAAGAGTCAATACTCCACTATTGACTGTGTGGGGAAGCCTTTAGTTTATGCTTTTAAGTTTCATTTATCATTTACAAATACAGATTTAACTTATCTACAGTCACCTATAATAAAGACCAGGAGAGGTTAGGCTATGGCAACATCATACTCGAAAATCAAGGATCCATGCTGCTTCCAGGGATAACAGAGGATGAGGAGGTATCGAAAATCCATCGCGCTTCCCGCCATAACAGAGAAGATATATAGATAGATAGATAGATAGATAGTTTATTGAACATTGTTAAATAAAGCATTCCTACAAATATTACAAGATATGCACTTGATAAAAAAAAATTCAATATGACATGGCTTCTGCCGTCTGCCAGATTGTCAATTTTTATATACTGTTACATTTAAAAAACTATTCCTTTTGAAATGGTAAATCAACACAGATAATAATTAATTTTAAAATTGACCTAGTATAATTCTTATGAAATTTAAAGCGATTTTGCAGAACTGAAACAATTTAGAAACATCCATTTCATTCAATTTGGTTATAACTTCATCTGCATCCAGAAAATCTCACCCAAAAACGGCTCTCTTTGTTTCCCTTAATGGGGGGCACTTCCCTAAAAATGGCGTCCTCCCTCTCCTCCAAGTTACATATACTGCAGATTATCGGCAAGTCTCCTTTGTTCTGTATATAGTTAAAATTTAGGATTTCTCCCCGCAGCCGCATCATCATGGATACTTCTTCAATGCTATAAGTTCATCACGAAAGTAATTCTTCTGGAGCAATTCGTGATTTCACTGACAGTAAACAGTACGATATAAGGAGTTTGTGTCCTCTTCTATACCTGCATCTAGCTTGTTCATCGACATTTGCAATTATCTGATACAAGTTCATCTTAAATTTGTTTAGATCATCAGCGTTGTAGCTTATATCCACGCCAGTAGTGATTGCCAACACAAACCATTCTCTGAACCAACCAATTTTGGAATGGATTGCCTTGAAGGCCGCCTTTTTCGGTAGGCGATGGTCTCCCAAGCTTAAACTTCTACATATATAATCTACTTGTAGTTTGAGAGTTTTCACAAACAGCGGGGACAATCCTGTTTCGAGCATTATCAAATAATTAGGCGTATTCGCCGGTAAATGAAACGTTTTCTTAATGTAGAATCGCAAAAGCTTTTCAACAGTTTCATATTGGTTACCTCCCCAAGCCGGTGCAGCGTAAAACAAATGCCGAACATCTTAATATCCTTGAGAAGATCCTCGAACGACTTGATCGACACGGCCTAAGGTGCAATATGGAAAAAAGTCAATTCGCACAAAAACAAATTGAATACTTAGGCCATATAATCGATGCAACAGGCATTCGATCCTCCGATACGCGATTGAAAGCGATCCGTGAGCTGCCAAGTCCAACAAATTTAAAAGAACTGGAAGCCTTCATAGGAAAATTGAACTAATACAATCAGTTCATCGATAACTTTGCCCAAATAGCAGCTCCCCTCAATAAATTGTGTTCTCCAAAGGAAGTTTTTGTTTGGGACAAAGAACAACAACGAGCTTTTCAGCAATTCAATGACAAAATTATGAATATTACCCGATTGGTGCATTTCAGCAACGACCTACCAATAACATTGGCCACGGACGCATCATCACACGGAATCGGTGCAGTCATCTCTCACGGCTTTCCAGACTCAACAGAGAGACCGATTGCATTTGCATATTGCATTAAAGACTCTCGACGATTCACAAAAAAAATATAGCCAGATAGAGAAAGAGGCTCTCTCGATTATATTTGGTGTAAAAAAATTTCATCAGTATTTGTATGGGAGACAATTC
The DNA here is from genome assembly GCA_949752695.1 of Melanostoma scalare. Classification (NCBI taxonomy): domain Eukaryota; kingdom Metazoa; phylum Arthropoda; class Insecta; order Diptera; family Syrphidae; genus Melanostoma; species Melanostoma scalare. Next base: position 53,921,884 of record OX456985.1, read on the forward strand.
GAGCTGATAACTGATCATCAGCCTCTCGTCACGATCTTCAGTCCCAGCAAAAAATTACCGCACATGACGATACAAAGATTGCAGCGTTGGGCCACCACACTAATGGGATATACGTATACAATCCGTTATCGTGCAACTACACAACATGGCAATGCCGATTGCCTATCAAGATTGCCGATAGGACCAGACAAGGCATTTGATCAATGGGAAGAAGCGTGTCTAATCGATGATGCCTCAGATATTTTAGTTGATGATTTTCCCATTAATTATAAATTCATAGCTAAGCAATCACAACTGGATCCGACTATGCGCAAAGTCATGGTTTTTTTTCAGAATGGATGGCCTAACAGTTTGCCATCAGCTGATGAACATTTACTACCCTACTTTCGTAGAAAATTTTGCTTTACAATTCATTCTAATGTTCTTATCTTCCACAGCGGAAGCCCTAGAGTTGTTATTCCTCCGCAGTTGCAGAAACAAGTGTTGAATCTTCTCCATTAAGGTCATTGGGGAATTTCACGCATGAAACAGATGTCTCGCAGATATTGTTGGTGGCCTAACATCGATAACGACATCCAGACAGCTGTTCAACATTGCCATTTATGCCAAATCAACGCAACCCAAGCAACCAAGGAATACACTAGCTGGCCTTCTACAGCTGAAGTTTGGGAAAGAGTGCACATTGATTACTGCGGTCCTTTTCAGAGTCATATGTGGCTCATCGTTATGGACTCAAATTCAAAATTTAAATTTGTAATTATGATGTATTCAACGTCATCACAAGCAACAATCAGTGCTTTGTACACTGTACACTGGAAGGGTTTCCTAAAACTCTAGTCTCTGACAATGGGCCGCAGTTCATGTCAACTGAGTTTCAACAGTACTGCCGAAACAACTCCATTGAACATCTGACGTCAGCTCCGTTCAATCCAGAGTCAAACGGCCGGCGCAGCAGAGAGAATGGTGCGTACCTTTAAGACTGCCCTTCTTAAGATACTGGGTGACGTATCCAAATGTGACGAAGCTCTGTTCATTTTTCTATCGACGTATCGGACAACCCCTGACGAAAATGGAAAATCTCTTGCCGAAAAATTACACGGCAGAGACCATCGAACAATATTATCAGCGATAGTTTTTGAAAAGTCAAATAATAAGAAGCAAACAACTAGCAAGTTTTCTATCAATCAACAGGTGTTCGTGCGACAATATTTACCAAAGAAAAAGTGGGTACCAGCTGTGGTAAAAAAGCTACTCGGTAGACGCATGTATCTTGTTGAAACTGACACTGGTATGTGGAGGCGACATCAAAACCAAACAAAGCCTCGTTTTGAAAAAATTGATGTTAACCCTGATCATCTCGTGATTTCACCACAGAATAAGCCGAGCAAAGTTTTAGTGAATGCAGAAGGAACATCAACACAACAGGCACACCAACAAGGCATCACCGATGATGATGACATTGAAATTTATCCAGAAACTAGTCCACCTACAGTTGAATTGGATACAACACCACCAACAGAACCTACACCATGAACATCCCAGGACCATAATCTGTTAGACAATATTCCTGCTCATGACCCAAGAACTGCTCATGAATCAGACGTTCCGAGCGGACTCGAAAAAACCAAACCGATTTACTCCAAATTAAGTGTGGGGGAACTGATGTAAATGAACCCCAAAGCAGTGATATGATTTCTTTTTTGAAAAAAAAAAAACACTTTCTGTTAAGGAAATTCAAATATTTTTTATTTAATGTGCAGCTGAATCAAAACAATTCAGTTTTAAATAAAACGTCATTCAAATGGCCACCACGACTTCTTCTGCAGCAACAAATTCGATGAACCCTATTTTCGAGCACTTTTTCCACTAAATCAAGTCGTATATCATGAATGAAAGGTTCAATATTGACTTGTAAAGCTTGAAGAGAACCTGGATTATTTTGAAAGACCAATGACTTTAAATAACCCTACAAGAAATAGCCTGATGGCCAAAAAATCGCGACTTTTTGGAGGCCATTCAATATCACCGTTTCTTGAAATAATCGAATCTCTAAATTTTTCTCGCAATAATTCAATTGTGGCATTGGCTGTGTGACACATAGCCCCGTCTTGTTGAAACCAAATGCTGTCAAAATCAATATCTTCCAATTTCGTCCATAAAAAGTTGGTTATCATCGATCTATACCGCTCTCCCTTGATAGTAATAGTGTTACCAGCTTCATTTTGAAAGAAGTACGGACCGATGATTCCACCAACCCTAAAACCACACCAAACTGTCAATTTAGGAGAATGTAATGGTTTTCATGAATATTTTGTGGACTTCCATCGCCAGTTTTGTTTATTTACCCCACCAACCAGTCAAATGAAAGTAGGTAAGCCTCATCGGAAAAGGTGATTTTCTTAAAAAAAATCGTTATCGATTTCAAGTTGTTCCAAGGCAAAATTATAAAGTTCACGACGTTTATGGTGGTCCAATGGTTAAATTGTAAACACTTCTGAATGCAATAAAAAACAAATGAGAGATCATGCCATACTACAAATGGCCGAAACGCCTCTGCAAAATCATATCATACCTATTGGAAAACCCTTTATATGCAAAAAATAAAGAGTACCTTTTAAAGAAAAAAAAATTAAGCCAAAGAAAATATATATGTATATGTACGAGGGCAGTCCGATAAGCACTTAGCCTACAAAAGAATAACCAAAATTTTGGAACAGTGTTGATTTATTTTTCAACATAATCTTTTTTTAGGTCGATACACTTGACCCAGCGATGCTCCAACTTTTTTAACCCATCTTAAAAATGCGTTTTCTCGAGCTCTGCAAAGTAGGCATCGGTGGCGGTGATGACCTCTTCACTCGATACAAATTTCTGCCCGGCAAGTGATTTTTTCAAATTTGGAAATAAAAAGAAGTCACACGGGGCCAAATCTGGAGAATACGGTGGATGGGGCAATAGTTCGTAGCCCAACTCGACCAATTTAGCCGCTGCGATGGCAGAAGTGTGAACCGGTGCGTTGTCGTGGTGGAAGAGCACTTTTTTCTTCGCTAAATGGGGCCGTTTTTCTGCAATTCGGCGTCCAATCGGCCCAATAATTCGGCATAGTACTGTCCTGTGATTGTTTTACCCTTCTCCAGGTAGTCGATGTAGATCACACCTTGTGAATCCCAGAAAATGGTGGCCATCACCTTTCCGGCCGATGGGACAGTTTTCGCCTTCTTCGGAGCACGTTCGCCAGGTAAAGTCCACTGTTTCGACTGTTCCTTGGTCTCTGGTGTATACCAGTGGATTCATGTTTCGTCGACGGTCACGAAACGAAGCAGAAACTCCTTCGGATTACGCTTAAACAGCGTCAAACACAGCTCTGAAGTGCTCCATCGCGCCGACAGCTTTTTCATGCCCAAAATTTCATGCAGGATATGACCCACGCGGTCTTTCGAGATGCCTACTATCTCAGCTATCTCGCGCACCTTCAATCGGCGGTCTGCCAACACGAGATCGTGGATTTTTGTCACATTGTCCTTCGCGGTAGCCGTTTTTGGGGCACCTGGGCGGAGCTCATTAAAAACCGACGTGAGACCACGTTGAAACTCGTTGAACCAATTTTTGACGGTCGCCATCGAAGGAGAAGAGTCACCGTACACAGCATCCAAGCGCTCTTTGATTTCATGCGTGATTTCTCTTCCAAAAACAAGAATTGAATCACTGACCGATATTGCTCTTTTTCCATTTTTCTAAAATCCGCTGACACGTTTGCTTCCACACGCGGTTAAAACAAAACTACGAGTCCAATTTGGCTGAAATTTCGACAGTAGCCTTCTACAAAAATGTACTACACTATAGTAAATTTCTCTTGCGATAGTCGTATGTATAACAAAAAACTATGACAAAAACAAAATGATATTTTGGGCTAGCCTTGGTCCTACAAGCTACCGCTCTTCTTTGAGCAAACTTTTGTTGCTTGCTGCAGGGCGCTAGGAGCTCCGTCACTGCCTTCAATACGTTTTGCACCAAGGTGGACTCGCACCAATTCCTGTCTGCGTCTTTCCCTTTATTTTGCTTAATTCGTTTATTTAGGATAATACGTACAGCTCCTACGATTTACTCATATATTTTCTTTTTACTTGGATATGTCTGGAGATTCTACAGACATATTATGGATATAGTGAACTCCATTTGACCTTTCACTTTAGGTATATGTCGACAGCTTGCCCTGTTTGAAATTTTCCACATCTCCTATTTGAGTTTTTTAAGGGTCACTTCACCAAGGTCAGACGTTCACGACTTTATGTTTAATGTCGATTGTTGAAAAGATTCATAGCCATAAAATCTACTTTAAACAAGAATGTTATAGTTGAGCTTATCTACAGTTTTTCGCTTTTGAAAAATATTACGCACTGATTACAACAATTTCTTTCTTAAGGTAAGAACTCTTTTGTTAAAAGAATAAACCCCCCGCTGTTGTTTCGAAAACTTTTTGTTGTTTTAAAAATTTTTAGCTCCCAATCATTTAAGAACCCAAAATTCTTCGATTAACAATGATTCTGAGCGTTGGTACAGAAACCAATGTGCAAGTGACAAATTGTCAGAAAATAATAACCATTCTATAATAGCATATTCGTGCATTAAGAAGAACTCCTCGTTCTTTTATAAAATCAGATAGTGACAAGCCCACACCTAAGTAAAAAGTCAATTTAAAATTGTTGGCAAACAGGGCTTAATGTTGAAACTTGTGTTGATGCGGTAGTTAGAAAGATTGAATAGGAATCAAGATTGATTAAGCAAAACTTTATTTGAATTCCATTTAACTATCGCTGCACAAAAACTACCACTGAACTTAATAACTGTACGTTTTCAGTTTTAAAAGTTTTCCATCAGGATTCATCCATCCACTTTGCTTTCTCTCTTCTTCTCCTTTCGACTGGTGAACACACAACTAGACCGGCACTGAATCACTGCATTAAAACTAAAACTAAGCCCAAAAAATGTAACTGCATTTCAGAATGGTGAAGTATACATATAGCTAGTCTATCGTACGGCCTCGTACTTTTTTTTTTTTTTGCTTTTTTTATATCAAAGAGACTTGTTCTCGGGCCGACCAAGAGTATTCTAACAATGGACAACAATTTGTATCGGAATAGGAATACGGGAATCGCTGATGAAATTATTTGGACGAATACGTTTCCACACATGTTCTGTTTTGGACAGGGTGGCTAATGTTGGCGTTGAAATTGGACAGACTTTAAATTGAATTCAAATTTAGGCTATTGATTTAGAAAACGCTGCAATTCACATGGAACATCGGCCATGCAACGGGAACCAGACCATCAGCAGGCTTTCTGATCAGAGTTTCTGCATCCGTTTTCTTTGTTTTTCAGTTTTATTTTTATTTTCTATTTTTTTCTCTTTTTTTTATTCATTCCTTGTCGAAAATCCTTTTGTTTCATGCTTCCTTGGAATTTCCATCGAGGTCTGGGTTGAACGCTAAATTGGATAATCGATGGACATCCGAACGGTATGCAATTAAATTAATTGCATTTCTAATTTGTGGACATCTCTCTCGGGAAGGAGCGAAAGTAGTGACGTATTGCTATTAAGAGCAGTGATTGAATTGGAGCTTTTGTCATGTCAGGAGTTTCATGTTTTTGCTTCAAATACTTTTTTGTTGTATTTCTTTTTGTTTTTCGCAGTCGCAATGGCTTGATTTAAGACTTTCTATTGAAGTCTTAATGGTTGCGAGAGAACGTTAAAAAAATCTTTTAAACTTAAATTGCACACCATGAAGAACGATTTAGATTATCTAAGCGAAATTAAAATGGTGTGAGTGTTCCTTTTAATCGTGGGTCGTGGCTATAAGCAATCGGAAATATATCGGAAAACTTATGAACGCGTTAGGTGGTGAAAGCACTTAATTCAATTATGTTTATTGTTTTTCCTGAATAAATAAGTTATCCTGACAATACAAACATTTCATTGGTTTTTAAAAATAATGTGAAACTGCCAAATTGAATTGGAGAGTTCAGTGGAACATTAATTAACAGATACATAAAGCAATCGAAAGACTTTTGGTGTGGTGACATCAACCAGCGAGGTTAACTTGTTACCAACTGACTTTTTAGCTTTCGCAATCGTGTTAAATTTACACCTTCATGTTTCCATTTTCCCCCTCCGCTTCAGAAACACCTGTGTTGGTTGTGTAACGTGGAGCTCAATTCAATGGTATGACACTCATCAAAGCACCAAAACCAGAGCTATCATCGATCTGGAATCATCCGTGAATAGAGTATCCGATTACAGTAATTTTCTGATTCTGATTATGATTCGAACCAGTGACAGTTTATGTTTGCGGCACATTGACCTTCGGAAAATCGCATCAGACGACCTGTCAGATGGTGAAAATATCACTGATAGGTGCAACTGGTAGTACGTCTGATGGTTCCGCAGTCAAGCAGCTAAAACGCTCAAGCATTTGGCCGTCATCAACTAATTTGCAAGATTTTTAAGATAAAGTCCGTTTCTCAACTTTGACATCACTCTTTGACGATTTAAAAAAAGGTTAACTTTGGTGTAACCTGACCTTTGTTAAATTCGATTTCTCTGTCAATACTGATGGTAGAGACCTAATTTTGGACTTAGTTTTTGAAGAAATAATAATCCTTAAGACTTTATTTAAATTGGGCTCCTATAGGCTTAGGGCTGCCAGATTTTCAATTTTAAATTGTGTGCAAGTTTTCTTCCCCAAGCAAAGTTTTCAGAGTTTTTTTATTTTTTACAGATGAACAAAACAATAACAAAAGAAAACTCATTAATAACTGCACTCAGAAACGCTGACACTTGGAAAAACCTAAAACAGGTAAAAAATCTAATACTGCAACAGCTTGCAAGAGAAGTAGTTTTCCAAGAAATGATGGTTTTAATGCAATTTTAAGGGAGGGGTAAGCCCTGGGAGGCTGAAAAAAGGCTTTTTTAAAGAATTTTTAATGAAAAATTAGATAAAGTAATTTAATTTATTGATTTGCTACATTATTAAGTATAGTCTCAAGTATCTTGTATTATTTTTTAATACAAAAATATTGAAAAACAAACCGATGACAGTGCATTTTTCGAGACACCTACACTTTTCGATCTTTTGCGGTGTGCAAGATAACTTTTGACAGAATCATCTAAAACTAAAATTCTGAAAAGATTTCGTTAAAAGACAACTTTCTACAGGTAATAACACAAGGCAATTTTGAAATTTTGGTGATAATTTGTATCGTATTTCGTAACGTATTTTTCGTAACGTATTTCGAAACGTATTTCGTATTGTTTTTAGTATCGTTTTTGTAATGTATTTCGTTACGTATTTGGTATCGTATTTCTTATCGTATTTCGTATCGTGTTTCGTAACGTATTTCGTAACGTATTTCGTATCGTATTTCGTATCGTATTTCGTATCGTATTTCGTAACGTATTTCGTATCGCATTGCGTATCGTATTTCGCATCTTATTTCGCATCGTATTTCGCATCGTATTTCGTATCGTATTTCGTACGTATACGATACGATACGTATCGTATACTTTCGTGTCGTATCGTATCGCATCGTATTGTTGCGTATCGTGTCGTATCGCATCGTAACGTATCGTATCGTATCGTATCGTATCGCATCGTATGGTATCGTAGTGCCCGAAGATGGACAGAGTCCGAAACGCGTCGCCTATTACACTTAAGAAATAATTTTGAAACAAAGCAAAGTAGTTTTTATAATGAAAAATCTAAAAAAAATTTTGTTTTGTTTTTCAAATTCAAATAATTTTATAGTTTTTTTATATACATATAACAGAGTATGAATGACACGAGGTGAATTAAGACTTCTTGAGGCCAGTATAATGTGCACAAGAATGTTGAATTTTAAGACTTTTTGCAATATAAGAACGTCGGTATGACAGTAGGGCGCTTTGAGGATTTCTCATGTAGCGTGAAGTCGAAGCGACCCATTGTTTCTTCACTTTAAATCACTTTGTTGACTTTTCTGAAAGTATTAGAATGAAATTAATTTCCAGTCAGTACCTATATGTACCTCTTTGAATTTTCCCAGATTTCTGAAATGATTTTCGTGTCATTCATATCCAATAAAAAAGAAAGACATGACGCTTGTGCCGCCACATGGGTTTTTCTAAAAGCAAAACACTGTCCATTGTTCATTGTTCGAATGGCGAAATATTAATCCAATAATCATTTCATCCAGCTCCCCATCCCATGTTATCCATTTGACTCCCACAGAGGATTTCACAATAACACTCCCTTCATTATTGTCACACCGTTTGACATAGCCATATAAGAACAATAGAGATAATGCTGAATTGAGTTTTCGCTAAATTAGATTCAGTCTTCCGTTGAGAAAATTTACGTAGTGCAAAATGTATAGTCATGCACACACACAGCACACACACACCCACACCCAAACCATATGTATGATGCCATACCATGCATGCTGTCGCCACCAACAGCCTCGGCGCACAGGAGCCCCAATCCTGTATCCTGGTACAATGCATCATCTCAATAGGAAATAATTTGTCTCATGCCGGTTTTCAGCGCTTCTGCTCTTTTGCAATTGTGATAAATAATTGTTATAGCGATGAATCCACCAAAGCTGTAGAAGATGTTGTAGCAAATAGCAAGGTACTAGTTTGTGTGCTTTTCTGTGTGTGCATTGTTTGAAAGGTCAAATCTAAAGCGAAGTGATGTTGCAATACAATATACATTACCGCGTTGCATAGCCTAGATAATCACTAAGCTGGAATTTCGTTTAAAAATAAACACTTGCGGATTATATGATGTGCCAGTTATCATGAGGATAGCTGTTTCCCATGCTATATGGTGTAGTGGAAAAGAGGGTCGCAAATGGGATCTTCTTAAATTGAATGGCATATTTCGTCAGCACTGAGTTGAAATGAGAATTGTTTTTGACAAATACCAACAAGGAGATTTCGATTGTTAACCTTAAACGCTTAACGAAAGGCATCGGACTATTAGTTTTTTTTTTAATTTGTCAATTTTAATTTATAAATTTTCTAAAAACAATAAACACCGCTGCTGGTGCCGCTGGTGGGAGAAAATGACTAAAATGTACTTTTTCTTGAGAGGTCTGATTGATGCGAAAGTGTTTTAGACCACAGGGAAAGACCTTTCGGAAGAACAACCTGGGAGCGTGTTGACCACTTCATAGTCTAGTGACCGTTACATGTCTCGAGATTTGCAGAAAAGGTGTGAAATATTGTCAGTAGGGGAAATGTATCGGAAGCTGGAAGAGGTCTTTGCACCAGCTCCTGATGAAAACCAAGCTTTTCAAGAAATTCGTCAAAATAACTTGAATCATTCAATTGAAAAGCTCAAAGAAGGAGAAATGCTCAGGATATTCGTTCGCGAAGTTTATTAACGATGCTCAAGAGCAGCTTCTTTTGGATGACGAAACAATCTTCCACAGGTGGCAACAGTATCGAGTAAGCCTTTTCCACGAGCGCACTTCCAGAAGCTGAACCCAACTTGACGGAAATACCCAACATCTCAGTTGAAGAAGTTAATGAGTCCGTGAATTACTCGAAAGAAGATAAATTTGCCAGGCCAGGCGAAGTGTCGTATGAGTTTTGGAAAAAGATAAGTGACATCGGGGTTGTGTGGCTCAAAGAGGATGTAACAGTCTGTTAAAGCAATTCAGAGAAAGCTACCTTTTACCAATATGCAAAGGGAAAGAGATTTTATTCACAAAATGGCGATAACTACCGTTCCATTAAGCTAATGTCCTTCACTTTGAAGATCGTTGAGCGGGTATTGGGTAGCCAACTGCGCGAATAAATAATAAAGCTTACAGATGCAATCCAAATTAAAAGAATTCTAATGGAAAAACATCGTGATTCCTAAGAAGACTTGCATGTTGTGCTGGTTGAGTTGGAAAAAATATTCGATCGACAGCCACGAGATCTAACATAGGTGGCTCTCAGACACCTAGGAGTTCCAGAAGCCTATGTTCGGATGATTGAGAATAATATGAAGGAGCGGTGACGAAGGTTATATGTCCACTGTCCAGCTGGAGTCACTAAAGCATTTAAAGTCACAGTAGGTGTACACAAAGGAAGCGTCTTAAGTTTTCTGACATTTGTTACAGTAATTAATCACCTGCAGGAAGATAGAGTACAAAATACCAAAGTACATCAACTATTCTTTGATGACAATAGAGTTATCATAATAGAGGATCCTAAATCCTTTCATGAAACACTTAACGTCTAGGTAAAAGTCTAAGAAAGGAGCGGCTACCGTATTAGTCTAAAAAAGACTGAGTAATTGGAGAAGTAAACCAAAAACCAAAAAAAACCGTATTGGAGAAGTAGAGCACAACCTTCTAAATATGAGTTCAAATATTGTTATTCTTATTTGTCTTTTTTTTTTTTTAATTAAACATTTGAAAAATTGTGAAAATTGTAAAAAACTTACTCAACTAAAAAAGATTTTGTATCTTACTGAGTAAGGTTAATGAAATAATAAATAAATAAATAAATAAATAAATAAATAAATAAATAAACCTGCTCAATTGGTATTGTCATGTTCAAAGGAGAGGTCCAGAGAACCACGCTTTAAAATCGCATGTTCAGTCACGATCCCGAAGGAAGAAAAATAAAGACTCCTGGCACAGACAAATACAACAAAATATGCATTTGGTTGGCCTCAGACATGAAACATTCTAAAACCGGGAGGTTTGCGGACGCAATCTGAGGTCAACGCGGCGGCAGCGTACCCTACGATCGGATTACAAGTGTGAAGCAGTTAAATGGTAAAGCTATGATCCCTTCGTGAAAGAAGAAGAAGATCAAGGAGTCAAAAGTGATCTACAAAGCAAAACTTTCTTATTTGTTGCTTGCTTTAGTCTTTAGGCCAAAGTGAGAGTTCCCGTTGAGGGTGACTAAGTTAGCTAAGTTTGAATTTATACCTAGCAGATATATTTACCTGAGGTACCCGTGGTGTGATAGATAACATGTCCGCCTGTTAATCCAGAGGTTCGAGTTCGAATCCCAACAGAGGCAAACATTTTTTTTTTACGGGTATCGTATTTAGCGAGGAATTGGCAAGTCCTCCGTTAGTATTCATTGCCATGAAAAGCGCTTTCTCGATTTGCCGTTCGGAACCGGCAGAAAATTGTAGGTCCCATCCATTCCCTCACAAGGCATGGTTGTGAGAAATGCGCTAGGTCCAGGGGCTCCTCGCTCTGTTGCGCCACCCTATTTATTTATTTATTTATAGATATATTTACCTGATGTACCCGTACCCTTATAGCGTGATGGTTAGCATGTCTGCCTGTTAACCCGGATGTTCTTGGTTCGAACCTGAAAGGCAAAAATGTTTTTCCACGGGTATCGCCTTTCGCCAGGAATTGGCAAATTTTCCGTTACCTAGTGAATTCATTGATATGAAAAGCGCTTTTTCGTTAAGCCGTTCGTAACCGGCTGAAAATCGTAGATCGCCTCCATTCCCTCACCAGGCATGGTAGTGAGAAACGAGCTAGACCCCAGGGCTCCTCGCTCTGTAGCGTAACCCTATTCATTTTATTTAAATATTTTTACCCCTATTCAAATAGTAAAACACCAGTAAAATGACATTCAACTTGCATTCAAGTTGAATAGCTTTCGAAATAATAATGAAGAACAATGACTAGCAGAGAAAACACTGAACTTCAATTTATGTAAACGCAAATAGTCCTGTCTAAAGATCTGTCATTCCTAAGGCGTTTAGGTAAAACGCCTATTGTAATAACGGTCAATACGAAGTAATAAAAATGACTTTAAAATGAAAATGAATAGCAATCGTCTATCGGTCACAAACATTAAAGTTTTTAATGTCGATCATTCAATCAGATTTTCATCAAAATTCGTTCTTCCTTGGTTGGCTGATTCGCTAAACCAATTCCATTTCAATCTCCATTGGCATGAGTGTTCTTTTCTTCCTCATTTCACAATGAACTTCTGAACGGAACGGAGCTAAACATAGAAGCCAACAATGTGTAATTAACAAACATAAATCAAACGTAAAAGTTTTAAGCACACCAGCAATAATCTTAAATTTAATCAAGCCATGAACTTGTCACCATCGTGCAAGACACAGCGTCAAATTTCTTTTATCGTGTGCGTGTGTGTTCCACACACCGAATATAGAATAAAAGGAATATACCTAAGGAGTGGTAAGCTTATTTAATTCGACTAATAAAAGCTCATAAAAAGAAAATATTGCTGTGAGACAATTTTGCCACCCGCAAAAATACTCCCGTATTTAACTAACTGCTTTCTGAAAAGTTACCAAGACTCACAGCATGTTATACAGGGTGATACTCTAATTTCAAATGGAGACTTTGTGTTTGAGAGTTAAGTAGATGTTTGGGTTAACATACACGAAACTGATATCGTTTATATGCATGAGGAAAATTAACAGAGACTAACATAGAATTATACTTTTTTTTTCTCTTTTGAGTTGACCGAATTGAATTCCTATTCGTTCTCTTGTTTTTTTGATCGTCCTTTTTTGCTGATTCTAGTAAATATGCACATAATATTAAAATGACGAGCCGTGGTTCAACGTGCAATGCTGTGTCTTTTACCAATGTAATTAATATGCGAAATTAATGAATCTGCAGATGCAGATTAGCCATCCTGTACCATTGGTGGCTGAGGCGCTGACTAAAGCCGTTTCAAAAAAATATATTTTCTTATTGGTTTGATCAGTTAGTGCTTGAGGTAGACACGTAAGCTTTTGTGCAAATGCATTTTTTGCCCATTTAAACATAAGTTGCTTTGATTTCTTTTAATTCAAGGGCTACTTTTTGTCGTATAGCAACGGAACCCTCACTAAATGAGAGGTAAACGATATGGAAAATATGTGATATATTAGATGACGGATAAGATGTTTCAAATTATAGGCACAGAAGAAATCTTTTTTAATGGTCTTATTTTAAATGAGCATTTGAAATCCCATTCAATTCTTAATGGGATCCTTTCCAGCAATGCGCGTGCTCGGCATCTAACCAAAAAATTCTTCATAACTACTGGACAATTGAAGAAGTACTTATATACAAATTTCAATACGTTTTTTCTGTGCATTTTTATGTTATGGCTCTGGCTGGCATGGCAGCTTATTACGAGCGAGTTCAAGGTTCGTATCCCAGAAATATTCAATGCGTTTTCAAGGGTATCACTTTTTGGGGGGAAAGAGAAATGGTAAGTTTTCCGAGAATTTATTCAAGAAATTTCGGTTTTAAATGGACAAAAAATTGTATAGATCAGCTTTAATCTTCACAAGTTATGGTTGCTCTTCGCTATGGCCATCCTGATCTTAAATATGGTGAAAAGGATGGCTTTAGAGTAGCCCATGAAAAATAAGTAATTTAATACTCCACGGGTATGGAAGTAAAAAGACTGTCATGAAAGGCACTTTTTCGATTCCGTTCGCAATTTGCAATAACTGTAGTTGGTAACATTCTATAGGCAGAAGCAAGTAGACGTGCGTGTCGTGAGAATCCGCGTCAATACTACCTTTTAAAAAGTCCTGATAAGCGTATATACAGAAATAAGAAAAAAGCTACAACTATAATAACTGTTTCCAAGGACTACTCGAAAAGTATCTGAGCAAAATCTAAGACATAACGTTAAGTTAATTTTTTGAGGGGATCACCATGTGGTCCTAAAATCAATCAAGCGTCGTGTATTAGATCTCCAAGATATTCGAATCTACAAATTCATTATTCACGAATGAATGCTTGAAAATACATAACAATTGAAGAACTACTGTACACAATTGCCAGAGGTAGCCATATCGAATATCGTTCCTACTCTGCGAGGAAAGTTCATGTGGAAAACTCAAGGACTAGGACCATTGCACTTGTAGAACATCAAACAAACTTGTAGCTTGATCTTACAGAATTTCTATACACTTGGCATAATTCACTTGTATTACAAGTAATCGTATTTTTGTGTTTCAGGCCCCCAGCAGGCTATTGGGAATCTAGAACGACTACTGCAGATTGCTAGTTTCTATAATAAGAAAACTTGTTTCTTAAAAGTTTTAAGATTTTGGGATAGAGGATTACGTAACATTAACTAAACTATTTTTCCAAATTAATTTAGACATGGGCATATAGATTCTCCTTAAAGTGATAAGGATACCCACGAACTTTAATACAGAAAATCATTGATCATGAGTACCTCTCAAAAATACAAAAAGTTAAGCTACTTCGTTTTTGAAATAAGAAGACGATATGTAAGCCTATCAAAAAACTATGCCAAGAAAAATAGACTGATGCCAACCTTTACAAGGCAGTGGGAGATTGACTGGATAGTGACATGCAACCGATGATCTACAGTCTTGATATGGTCAGAAAAAAGGATGCCCGATGTTTAATATAAATCAAAACACATAGTGCGGTACCTTTGTCATCTGCTTTCTCCTGTCCTACACCACTCTCGCAGTCTCGGTGACTGCACACAATTCTTATCAATTTTTTTATAATCTTATCAATGCAGTGTGTGTTGGCATAAGCTAAGCTAAGGCGGTAAATCGAACAACAGTGTCGCTTTCGTTTATAAATCAAGGCAAGTTGCTGGCTGGTCATAACACCGCTAGTCATTTGCTTTGATTCTCTTATCAGGATCTACACTTGTTGGTTCGACTTTGGTAGCGTCTGCGGTTGACACCTTGTTTTTCTGTGTCTGTGTTTCGTAATGCGGGGTATCTTTCGAATGAATTTCAGCAAAATCAGGTGGTTTCAATCGAATTTCTTTGCAACGTAGGTACGCACACACTGCAAAATGCAGGACAGCTGTTTTGCACCGATTCTGATCTTTCAGAGTTCAATTTATCTGTATAGAGCTTAGTGATGCCATTATTGTTTTCCTCACATGGCCTCGCCGTATATATCCGTAATGATATTGCTTAGCGACTTCAGCCACAGCCACGGCCATTGTTCTAAGTCGAACTTTAGTTTATGGGGTTAAAATTCAACTTGCATAAGCAAGTCATTCATTATTGTCTCATTTACAGAAGCCCCAATGGAGACAGTAATTCAACTTCTAACGAGTTTGAACCGGTATCTGACTCCATAAATTATGAATCATCTCCCAGTATCTTCACACTGAAATCGCGATTGCAGGAGATTCCATTGTACCTACACAATTCTGCTTGGCTTCGACATTCTCGCCAGACTACACACAAAGGAAGTTATGTTGAGATTTTCGCTGAGTTAAACTATTTGACTAAACTTATATTGAACTTGATATTGAAGGCTATACGCGGTCAACACTCTTGACCTATTTCTTACTTCTCATCCCGAAACAGACAGGGTATGATGATACCTACTATATCATCTCCTCTAGGCAAATTGGAATTTTGCGTCATATTTGTAGATTTTACATATTCCATCTCGGTAAAAAGACAAAGTTTCTAGAAGAACTGTGTGGCAATATGAGAAAGTCAATTGGGACGGCCTGAATAATTTCGTAATTCTCAACTGCATGATAAACTACATGTGTTCTTCACGACAAAGAGTATCATTCCGAAAGAGAATTCGTGGTTTGATTGTAGTTGTAAAGAGGCAATAAGGGATAAAGAACGAAGTTTTCAACTTTCTAAGGACCACCCTACTATAGAAAACCGAAATTTGTTCTTCATCGAACCATGGCTTTCTTTTTGGGGGCCGAGTGAAACCCAGAAACTCAGAGGCAGTGGTTCTGATGGCTTCTTGGCATTGCTGTCACTGGTCTTTAATGCTTAATGCTGGCGGCAAAGGAATAATTGAAAGGAAACTCGATTGGAAAAGGCATTGGCAATTTCTTGCGATTTTAGCTTTCCGACGTCATATCGTTTCACAGCGTTAGTTCGTGCGAGTCATGAAAAAGATATCCTCATTCGTACCTTGGCTACAACAAGGTAGTATATGTCGCAGTTTTTCATTTTCTTTATGCTCGGTCCGCTCCATCGCATTTCTTGAATGGCGGTTATGTCTGCTTTTGCAGCAGTCCAGGTTGTCCGCTAATTCATCAGCTGCAAGTCATCTGCTAAGGGATCTTACGTTCCACGGTTTCTGCTTTTTTCACTGCTGAAGTCCACCGTTCATTCTGTTTTCTGTCATTCGAATTCATCCACTGGGACATTTCCGAAGAGCTCTGGGGGTCAATTCCCGATCTGTGAAGCTGTGAAGTGAAAAAAAAAATATCATTTCAGTTTTCATACAGTTTTTTCATTTTATCACTTCACGAACCCACTCTAAGCGATTCCGGATCTAAAAAGTACTAAAACGTTCTAAATGATAAATTCTGACAGTTTGCTCTCATTTTCTCTCTCATTTCAATTGGACTCCAATTGGATTTTTCATCGTTTGAGTTTTCCGGCCATTTTTTCATAATTGAATTTTTCACCGACTCATACGGCAATGAAAAGAAATTTATCATATGAAAAAAAATCGACATTTGAGGTTGGATTTTCACTAATCGAGAATCAAATTTTCGGTGAAGCTGCGATAAATGTTTTCACTTCACAGCTTCACAGATCGGGAATTGACCCCCTGGTAGGCCACTGAATACTAAAAACTCTGCAAATTCTCATTTATCGTCTGTCATATTTCCACGATCATCTGTCTTCTATAAAATGTCATTCGTAATCTATTACTTGTCATCTGTCCTAGGTCACATGACTCCTGGTGTATTGTTTTAGGTCAACAATGTGATTCTTCTTTGTAGAATTCCTATTGTTATTTTCCCAACACAAATTTTTAGGTTGAATGAAAATATCCCATTTCTCTTCCTCTTTGTTTTTGTAGTAGGATTTTAATTTTGTTTATACAAACTCGAAATATCGAGCTCTTCCTGCCATTTTATCGTAAGCGACAAAAAGACATAAGTATTCAAAGGAAAAGTAGGAAAAGTTCCAGAGGTCGGTCGCTTACGATAAAATTTATTTTCGCTGTAACTTGTCGTAAAAACTAAAAAAGCAGAAAATTACGAAACAATGTAAACTTTCGAATTGTATAAAAAAAAAAAACAATTTGTTCAAAATGTCGCTTACGATGATTTTGCGGGGAGGGCTCGATATGTTGAGATATAAGTGGACTCTTTCTCAGCAAATACATGCGATCAAATAAACTTCGTCCTATTTTACCACCATATATAATTTTAAGTCAAATCGTGGAAATTTTAATCTCATAATTTTTTACAACGCACTAAAGGAAGAATCACTTCTAAGAAAGTTTTTAAGTTTAAATATTTGGAATATTTTCACTAAGCCTAAGGCTAAGACTGATGAAGATGAGAGAATTACAAAACCGAATTGAGTATTCAATTTGTGAAAATAATCAAAACGTACCACAGTCACATATCGGATCACCAGCCACCAGACCAACCCTTATTCTTTCATCGCCCTCGACAACAACAACTAAAAATTACCGACAAGTTACAAAAAAGAGTTCTATCGCATGATTTGGTGCATTCGTTTCTGTACGTAACGTGCCTAAATTTTTGTAAAAAAATAGATACACATCATAAAAGCATACTGGGTGTGTATAAAAAAAGGTTTATAACAAATGTTCGCTGATCTTAGATTTATTTCTTATACGAGCTGAATATTTCTCATTCCGCGTGCATGATTTATACAAGAAAGCACAGTGCAAAAAGTCCAAAAGGCTATAAAAAATGGTTTCTTAAACTCCTTCCATTTGTCTCTGCTTGAAAAAAATGACATAAGTCATAAGTTGGCCTCTTATCTCTCAATCTTCTGATATTCACTTAAATATTTAATGCCATCACATTTTGATCTCATTGACTCCAACCACAGGAATGTTTAATACCACCCTGTTCATACATCTGATGCACGCACATTATACCGAGAACGGAGCCATAGGGCGCGAAAATTCTTCGAAAGTCGTAAAGCATGGGTGATAAAAAAGTCATTTACGATTAGCTTGTAGCAAGTTCCAGCATACTCTAGAAAAAAAAAAAAAAAAAAAAATACCTCCACTCGAAGCTTGTATCAATCTGTCTGTCGCTTAGCCCTGCGAGGAAACACCCCGGCCTAGCTAAATTTTTTGATGGTTTCATTAGGTAATGAACACAAAACGAAATATATCGACGTGTTGTCACCACCTAAGCAAAAAAAAAAAGAAGAAGAAAGAAAAACTAACAACCAAATCCCTCTAAGAACATGCGATTGTTTATTACATCATCTGAAGATTAGAAAGTAGCGCCTGGAATGGGGTAGGGAAGGTGTGATTTCATCACCAAACACCGTACGTGGTGTAACTAATGGCCATAAGTACGGTTACGCGTGCGGGTGTGGGTTTTATTTTCGAGACTGAGTGACAGAGGTAGTAAAGTCATTATACGTTTTGCGGCTTTGCGAAGTATTCCGGATGCGGATGCTCACAAGGACGACAAAGGCAAAACTTTTATGGCTCTGAACTTTTTGATCTCATTTTGAATTCTTGGTTCTCTTCCTATCTTCTCAAGAGGTTATGTTCTGCTTTTTGCATTCAATTAAGTTTTCATTATGTTCTTTAAAATTTCTTAATGGACCAATGTATATGTACGGAAAGAAAAAGAAAATGGAAATGTTTCTGCAACATTCTCAGTGAGTTGATGCAGGTCAGGAGCAAGTTTAAATTGTACAATTTGTTTATTGACTAAGGATAACAGAAGGTGAATGTCTGTTTTGATAAAAGGTGCAAGATACCTGTTTTTACACAAAGTTTGATAAAGTTTCTCCCAAGAATAAGGTCTCATTTGTTTTAACACCTCTGAATTCATGTGGATAAAGGTGGCAGGTATAGAGTGCAGAGGTCGCTTGAATCTTCAATCATGAACAGACAGTTTAATGGGGTATGTAATTAAGAAAATAGGTCCCTTTGGGCTTACATGGAAGTATTTGAATAGAGATTTAGAAAAGAAACGAAGCAAATGATTTTGCCTTACTTCTTGATTAAGTCATTTGCTTGAAGGTGTGATCATTTTTCTTGTTCTTTCCGTAAGTTTTTGTAAATTGTTGAAGTTAGAGTGAAGTATTAAATTAATCTTTTTTTTTATAATTGTTTAAAAACAAATTTGAATGTGAAAAAAACAAAATTGAGATAAGAGAGTTTGTGGGAAGAGGAAAAGGTGTTTCACTTGCTCACAGGACTGTTTGTATATAGGATATCGCAACTGACATTTGTGATCTGTCAAAGAGTGGTTGCAAAAAGTTTAGATCTCCTGTGTAAAAAAGCGAAAATTCTTTTAAAAAAAGTATATTAAAATTATTTAAGTCCCATAAGAAGATAACCAAAGGAACAAATTAAAAGGTAGGTACATTGTTCGTTGAGTAAGTTTTAGCCAAAAGATACCCCTGAGCAAAAAAAAAAGACTATCAAAATACCCAAACTAACCTCAACAAATGCGCAAAAGAGTGCTAGTGGCAACCTCCCCCGAAAACCTACAAAACGAAAAACGACACTCTTATCCCATAAAAGCAGCCACCAAAATAACTGTGGCAACTGAGACTGCACAAAGCCTTGAAACTGTGATGAGACAGCTTCTTAAGGAAAACAATGACGAGCTACTTCAACATCTTGCAACAAAATCAGATTTGCAGTACCTGAACACCGAACTCGCAAGCCTGAAAACACAGCATGAGGAAGTCAGCCAAAGGGAAGAAGGAAGTCAGCCAAAGGGAAGTGCAGTTAGAAAAACGCAACAAAGCCCTAGAGGAACAAATCGATAGAATGCTGCAAAAAAGCACAGATTCGGACTTGGTGGTACGCTTACCTTCTGAAAGCAACTCCGACGTCTGCGAGACAGCCAAATCCATTTGCTCTGGTCTTCTAAAGGAAAACTACACAAGTATCAGCATCGAGTCTGCTTTCTGCGTCAACAGCCGCCGCGACCGAAATGCTATAGTAATAGTCAAGATGAAGTCCCGAGAAACTGTCTGGAATGCATTGCGTAATGCTGGAGCGCTGAAGGGAAAAAATATCAGCATACATAATGATCTGCCTCTAAATGTGCGCCAAAGGAGAGCCAAACTCATTCGCATAAGGGAGCTACTTCGAGAAAAAGATCCCCGTAAGGAAGTTGTTGTTCGGGATGACAAAATGCATGTCGAAGGCAAAGTCTTCACCTGGGATCCGAACTGGGGGTTGAGGTGTGGTGAATTCGATGGTATTGCAGTTTTAAATTCGATTTTTGGAGACATTCCGCACTTAAAAAGTTTTATGAAATACGCTTTAGATGTTAAGACTAACAGCAACCAAATGTGCATAATCCCTATTTACCTCAATTGAAGTCATTGGCAGGCTGATCTCGAAAAACTATGCGACAACTTGCAAGTCATAGACCCATCGAATATAATGCTCATAGGAGATTTCAATGCCAGAGTTGGTCTGACACAAAACAATTTCATTAGTACACATTTTCCCATCTTTAACTCGAACCGTAGATCAAAAGGTACAATCTGTGATAGTAATGATTCAAAAATCTTGGAGCTTGCAGATGCATACGACTGTCATGTCCTGAACGGTAACTGCTCAGAAGACTTGAATGGGGAGTATACTTTCATTAGAGGAGAGAGAGTCATTGACTACTGCTTCATATCAGGAACGTGGAATGATATCATACAAGATTTTAGAGTAGGAGTCAAGACCTTCTCAGACCATATGCCCCTTGAAATCACATTTGCACCTAAGTCCACAGATCCATCGCCCAGTACTAAACAGCTTAAACTTATACCAAAATTAATCTGGAATGATAAACATCGGAACGAGTATCAAATATGCTTAAACAAAGAACTAGGAAAACTTCGAAATCTAAACATAACCGCTGATATGAGCACACTCACAGAAACTATTAAGAAAGCTACTCCTAGAAGCTAGAAAAATTTGCAAGCAAAAATGGTTAGATACTGATTGCCTAAAAGCTAGTGATTCATCCTTTAATTATCTGTTTAGGACTTATAACACGCAAATATTCAGGAAACTGATGCAGAAACTAATACAAAACATAAGCGAATATGCCGTAGCAAGAAAATAACTTTTGAGAAAACGAATATAGCAATGATCAACAGCTCTAGATGCTCCGCAGACTTCTGGAAAGCAGTTAAACTTTTTAATGGCAAAACAAATACCGTCTCAATAAGACGACAAGCATCAAACCTCAAAGAACATTTTAGTAGCCTTCTTAACATCACTTCAGTAGCACCTTTGGTGCAATACGCCTTATCCTGGACGAGTTCCTAGACGCACCCATTGCGCTAAAGGAAGTAAGAGATGCCATCATGAGCTCAAAAGCAAACAAAGCCCCCGGAAGTGATCGCATACCATTTGAGTTTTACAAAAACGCCTCCGATGGCTTAATTGCCCTACTTGCTGATGAGTTCAATCGAATCTTTGAAAGCGGAATAATACCTGAAACCTTTAAGAAAGCTAAAATCTTTTCTATTCATAAAAAAGGAAGCTATGACGATCCGTCGAATTATAAAGGAATCTCTTTTCTGAACACCTGTGGTAAATTGTTTGCTGGGATCATCTATAACAGGTCAACACAATGGGTATAGAGAATAAGAATTTCCTCACCGAATTTCAAGCCGGTTTTAGGAAAAAATACTCAACTTTCGACCACTTATTTTCACTCTTCAGTATTGCTGAGACATATAAAAGGAAGAGAAAGAAACTATATGGGATCTTCGTCGATTTTCGCGCGGCCTTCGACTCCATTGACCGTGAAGCGCTTTTCTGGAAGCTTTACGGGATGAAGGTGTCAAGTAAAACCATATGCCTGCTAAGAGCGATGTATGACAATAAAACAGCTTACGTCTGGGACGGAGACACTATATCCGAAGAATTCACGAAAAAATGGGCCTGAAGCAGGGTTGTGTCTTAAGTGCATTGCTTTTTGTCATGTTTCTAAATGACATTACGGAGGAAGTAAGAGGTGGAATAGAGTTTGGGGGAAAAACAATACCTGCCCTTTTGTATGCAGATGATGTTGTTTTTCTTTCTGATACTGTGGAAAAAATGCAAAGCATGATAAACAGACTCGGTGAATATTGCAGTCGGTGGAATCTCGAAGTTAACCTTCAAAAATCAAAAATGATGATCTTCAGAGAAGGAGGAGGCAAGCATGCAAAGAATGAGAAGCTGACATTTAACAGAGAGGCAGTGGAAATTATGCATGAATATAAATACCTAGGTATATTAATAACATCGAACTTGAATATGAATAGACATTTAGAGGCGAAACTATCTGAGGCTAAAAGATCAATCTCTTCGATATGGGATACCTAACCTAACCTAACCAGACTATCCAAGCGCTTTACTAGACTTATTTTCGGGAGTTAAATGTAATCTTGTAGAGTTCTCCAATACTGTTATGAGACTGTTATAAGCCTTAAATGTCCTAATTATAGGAGGCTCTTGGCTACTCATAGCAAGAGCTAGACTCTCTTTACGATACTTGTTGTTTCCTTACCAGAGTTTAGTTCTTCTTATGAGATGACAGATTGTGAATAAAATGCCTCTGGAAAGAATCTTATAAGGCTCTGCTTACTTTTGCTATGAGAGCGCATCTCTTCCTATAGGACCAACTAAAACGAGAAAGCAATATTTCTAAACTTCAACAAGTCATATGCCTTTCTCATTTAACATTTTTTTGCAAGAAAGAAACAAACTACTCTTTAATTATGTCCTGTATTTCTTGTTCAAAAAAAGGATGAAAGAAAGAAACAAACTTCTATCTGATTTTTGTTTGTACCTATGTCTTGTTCAATAAATGATGACAGTGGGCGAAAATAATTATATTTTGAAATGATTCTCATAAGTCAAGGGCGATGCACATAACATATTAATTATTTGAAAAGGGAAGCAACAAAAAATGCATGCGGTTGAAATTTTATCTACTAATTCAGACATTTTGCTTCGAAAAAAACAAAGCTCCTTCGCAATAATGCATATTTTAAGAATATCATTTGTAATTTTAACTAGAAAAAGGGTTACCATTTCTATGAAAAAATTTCTACCAAGTAATTAAAAATTTTCTTTTTTTGTGCTTCCGTACTGGTATATTGTCGTAAGTAATTTTTGGCTAATCATAATGATTACAATAAGTACTTTCACTGACAAAAATTACAGTAATTCTGAAAAAATGCAAACCGTGCAAATCCAGTATGAGCCAGGCATATGTTTGTAATAATAATGCCAAAAAATAATGGCAAATGTGCCAAACCTTCTCAAATAATATGATTTTCTTTTGGTGGCGGCACGTGTGTGTCGAATACTTGTCAATAATTTGCAAACACACGGGCTATAATACTGGCAGTTTTCTAAGCAGGTTATCTGTCAATATTTTTTATCCAAGAAAATTGCAAATGCTGTCAAAAACATACAGAAATTTTGACAAATAATCTTCAATACAAATCCGTCATAAAGCAGATTTGGGCAATATTTTACTGACAGGAAAAAATGGGCAATCATTTACAAAATTTAAGCATATATAATATTATGTAAGCATTTTATATCATCTCACAACACCAATAAAGTTTTCGTCAGGCATACAAAATTTGTCAGCTTTTTCGGTCATCATTTTAACAAGATTATGGATAATTCTGGCATACTATTCACACTCCATCAGTTTCTGTCAGCCTGCGAGAAAATTGAAAATTTTATCCTTTCTGGTAGCATGTCAGTTTTTGTCAAACTGTGAACTGATAGCATTTTACATCAAGTTCTGTGTCAGTATTTTGAAGTCATAAATGAGTGGCAAGCATTTACACCATTCTGACAAATAGTGACAAAAACAGACAGAAAAAATTGACAAAATGAGTCAGTCGTTACACAACCGGCAGAAGTGGTGTGCCGAAAATGTCCATAATTTTGTAAAACTATTTTCTTCAAATAGAGATAATTTCTCATACATGTAAAAAGGGCAACGCATGGCATATACATAAATGGTAAGGCAACAGGAACATGTTTACAATCTTTTCATTACAGAAAAATGTGAAAAATTTGTTTCTTAATTAGAAATTAGTTGATTAATATATGGCTTAAGCCGTATATGGCCTGCACCTTAATATTATTTTGTTACTATACAAAACAAATGTATATTAATTGCAGTCGCAACATCAAATGAAAACATAAACAAGCCAAGCAAAAAAAATTTAACTCAGTGATATTTAGAAAACATGCTAAGCTATTTCTTCGAAGTTGCAATTTCTTATGGATGGTCACTCTAAAATCACATCGAAATATTCTGTTTTCATTTTGTAATTTTTGTTTTTCTTTTCTCGAGAATAAATAAAATAAATAAATAAAAAATAAAATTTTTCGTCTATCTCGCTTCGTTTTTTACATTTTGGTCACCCAGGAAAGTGAGATTTCCGGAATGTTTTGATGGGATCGTATGAAGCGCCTCAAATGGAGTCCCCCCTTCGTATCTCACTTTCCTGGGTGACCAAAATGTTAAAAAGCTCCATATCTCGAGAACGAAGCGAGATAGACGAAAAATAACGATTTTTTGGGGGTTGTACGATGGGGGTACTCCATTTGGGATGCTTCATACGATCCCAGAAAAACATTCCTGAAATCTCACTTTCCTGGGTGACCAAAATGTAAAAAGCTCCATATCTCGAGAACGAAGCGAGATAGACGAAAAATAACGATTTTGGGGGTTGGACGATGGGGGGACTCCATTTGGGATGCTTCATACGATCCCATCAAAACATTCCTGAAATCTCACTTTCCTGGGTGACCAAAATGTTAAAAAGCTCCATATCTCGAGAACGAAGCGAGATAGACGAAAATTAACGATTTTTTGGGGGTTGTACGATGTGAAAACTCTATTTGGGACGCTTCATACAATCCCATCAAAACATTCCTGAAATCTCACTTTCCTGGGTGACCAAAATGTAAAAAGCTCCATATCTCGAGAACGAAGCGAGATAGACGAAAAATAGCGATTTTTTGGGGGTTGTGCGATGGGGAGAATCCATTTGGGATGCTTCATACGATCCCATCAAAACATTCCGGAAATCTCACTTTCCTGGGTGACCAAAATGTAAAAAGCTCCATATCTCGAGAACGAAGCGAGATAGACGAAAAATAACGATTTTTTGGGGGTTGTACGATGGGGGTACTCCATTTGGGATGCTTCATACGATCCCATCAAAACATTCCTGAAATCTCACTTTCCTGGGTGACCAAAATGTAAAACGCTCCATATCTCGAGAACGAAGCGAGATAGACGAAAAATAACGATTTTTTGGGGGTTGTACGATGGGGGTACTCCATTTGGGATGCTTCATACGATCCCATCAAAACATTCCTGAAATCTCACTTTCCTGGGTGACCAAAATGTAAAAAGCTCCATATCTCGAGAACGAAGCGAGATAGACGAAAAATAACGATTTTTTGACGGTTGTACGATGGGGGGACTCTTTTTGGGATGCTTCATACGATCCCATAAAAACATTCCTGAAATCTCACTTTCCTGGGTGACCAAAATGTAAAAAGCTCCATATCTCGAGAACGAAGCGAGATAGACGAAAAATAACGATTTTTTGGGGGTTGAACGATGGAGGGACTCCATTTGGGATGCTTCATACAATCCCATCAAAACATTCCTGAAATCTCACTTTCCTGGGTGACCAAAATGTAAAAAGCTCCATATCTCGAGAACGAAGCGAGATAGACGAAAAATAACGATTGTTTGGGGGCTGTACGATGGGGGGACTCTATTTGGGACGTTCATACGATCCCATAAAAACATTCCTGAAATCTCACTTTCCTGGGTGACCAAAATGTAAAAAGCTCCATATCTCGAGAACGAAGCGAGATAGACGAAAAATAACGATTGTTTGGGGCCTGTACGATGGGGGGACTCTATTTGGGACGTTCATACGATCCCATCAAAACATTCCTGAAATCTCACTTTCCTGGGTGACCAAAATGTGAAAAGCTCCATATCTCGAGAACGAAGCGAGATAGACGAAAAATAACGATTTTTTGGGGGTTGTACGATGGGGTTACTCTATTTGGGACGCTTCATACGATCCCATCAAAACATTCCTGAAATCTCACTTTCCTGGGTGACCAAAATGTTAAAAAGCTCCATATCTCGAGAACGAAGCGAGATAGACGAAAAATAACGATTTTTTGGGGGTTGAACGATGGGGGGACTCTATTTGGGATGCTTCATACGATCCCATCAAAACATTCCTGAAATCTCACTTTCCTGGGTGACCAAAATGTAAAAAGCTCCATATCTCGAGAACGAAGCGAGATAGACGAAAAATAACGATTGTTTGGGGGCTGTACGATGGGGGGACTCTATTTGGGACGTTCATACGATCCCATAAAAACATTCCTGAAATCTCACTTTCCTGGGTGACCAAAATGTAAAAAGCTCCATATCTCGAGAACGAAGCGAGATAGACGAAAAATAACGATTGTTTGGGGGCTGTACGATTGGGGGACTCTATTTGGGACGTTCATACGATCCCATCAAAACATTCCTGAAATCTCACTTTCCTGGGTGACCAAAATGTAAAAAGCTCCATATCTCGTGAACGAAGCGAGATAGACGAAAAATAACGATTTTTTGGGGGTTGTACGATGGGGGTACTCCATTTGGGACGCTTCATACGATCCCATCAAAACATTCCTGAAATCTCACTTTCCTGGGTGACCAAAATGTAAAAAGCTCCATATCTCGAGAACGAAGCGAGATAGACGAAAAATAACGATTTTTTGGGGGTTGTACGATGGGGGTATTCCATTTGGGACGCTTCATACGATCCCATCAAAACATTCCTGAAATCTCACTTTCCTGGGTGACCAAAATGTAAAAAGCTCCATATCTCGAGAACGAAGCGAGATAGACGAAAAATAACGATTTTTTGGGGGTTGTACGATGGAGGGACTCCATTTGGGGCGCTTCATACGATCCCATCAAAACATTCCTGAAAATTCACTTTCCTGGGTGACCAAAATGTAAAAAGCTCCATATCTCGTGAACGAAGCGAGATAGACGAAAAATAACGATTGTTTGGGGGCTGTACGATGGGGGGACTCTATTTGGGACGTTCATACGATCCCATAAAAACATTCCTGAAATCTCACTTTCCTGGGTGACCAAAATGTAAAAAGCTCCATATCTCGAGAACGAAGCGAGATAGACGAAAAATAACGATTGTTTGGGGGCTGTACGATGGGGGGACTCTATTTGGGACGTTCATACGATCCCATCAAAACATTCCTGAAATCTCACTTTCCTGGGTGACCAAAATGTGAAAAGCTCCATATCTCGAGAACGAAGCGAGATAGACGAAAAATAACGATTTTTTGGGGGTTGTACGATGGGGTTACTCTATTTGGGACGCTTCATACGATCCCATCAAAACATTCCTGAAATCTCACTTTCCTGGGTAACCAAAATGTTAAAAAGCTCCATATCTCGAGAACGAAGCGAGATAGACGAAAAATAACGATTTTTTGGGGGTTGTACGATGAGGGAACTCTATTTGGGACACTTCATACGATCCCAGAAAAACATTCCTGAAATCTCACTTTCCTGGGTGACCAAAATGTAAAAAGCTCCACATCTCGAGAACGAAGCGAGATAGAGGAAAAATAACGATTTTTTGGGGGTTGTACGATGGGGGGACTCTATTTGGGATGCTTCATACGATCCCATCAAAACATTCCTGAAATCTCACTTTCCTGGGTGACCAAAATGTAAAAAGCTCCACATCTCGAGAACGAAGCGAGATAGAGGAAAAATAACGATTTTTTGGGGGTTGTACGATGGGGGGACTCTATTTGGGATGCTTCATACGATCCCATCAAAACATTCCTGAAATCTCACTTTCCTGGGTGACCAAAATGTAAAAAGCTCCATATCTCGAGAACGAAGCGAGATAGACGAAAAATAACGATTTTTTGAGGGTTGTACGATGGGGGGACTCTATTTGGGATGCTTCATACGATCCCATAAAAACATTCCTGAAATCTCACTTTCCTGGGTGACCAAAATGTAAAAAGCTCCATATCTCGAGAACGAAGCGAGATAGACGAAAAATAACGATTTTTTGGGGGTTGTACGATGGGGGTACCTTATTTGGGACGCTTCATACGATCCCTTAAAAACATTCCTGAAATCTCACTTTCCTGGTGACCAAAATGTAAAAAGCTCCATATCTCGAGAACGAAACGAGATAGACGAAAAATAACGATTTTTTGGGGGTTGTACGATGGGGGGACTCCATTTGGGATGCTTCATACGATCCCATCAAAACATTCCTGAAATCTCACTTTCCTGGGTGACCAAAATGTAAAAAGCTCCATATCTCGAAAACGAAGCGAGATAGACGAAAAATAACGATTTTTTGGGGGTTGTACGATGGGGGTACTCCATTTGGAACGCTTCATACGATCCCAGAAAAACATTCCTGAAATCTCACTTTCCTGGGTGACCAAAATGTAAAAAGCTCCATATCTCGAGAACGAAGCGAGATAGACGAAAAATAACGATTTTTAGGGGGTTGAACGATGGGGGAACTCTATTTGGGACGCTTCATACGATCCCATCAAAACATTCCTGAAAATTCACTTTCCTGGGTGACCAAAATGTAAAAAGCTCCATATCTCGTTTTGAACGAAGCGAGATAGACGAAAAATAACGATTTTTTGGGGGTTGTACGATGGAGGGACTCCATTTGGGACGCTTCATACGATCCCATCAAAACATTCCTGAAAATTCACTTTCCTGGGTGACCAAAATGTAAAAAGCTCCATATCTCGTGAACGAAGCGAGATAGACGAAAAATAACGATTTTTTGGGGGTTGTACGATGGAGGGACTCCATTTGGGACGCTTCATACGATCCCATCAAAACATTCCTGAAAATTCACTTTCCTGGGTGACCAAAATGTAAAAAGCTCCATATCTCGAGAACGAAGCGAGATAGACGAAGAATAACGATTTTTTGGGGGTTGTACGATGGGGGGACTCTATTTGGGATGCTTCATACGATCCCATCAAAACATTCCTGAAATCTCACTTTCCTGGGTGACCAAAATGTAAAAAGCTCCATATCTCGAGAACGAAGCGAGATAGACGAAAAATAACGATTTTTTGGGGGTTGAACAATTGGGGGACT